>PVKA01000383.1:0-210352 GCA_004027165.1 Ctenomys sociabilis
TCCAAATTTTCTGAGCAAGGAGATTGTGGAGCCACAGAGGAAAGAGATTGAAGTTCTATAGTGTGCCTGGGGAGAGTCACATGAAGAGAAAACTTTTTCTCAGGCTCTCACAGAGAGCATTCTGGTCAAGCATTGGCCGTGACTCATCCACATGGATGACACAGACAAAGGAACTACAGAATAATGTACAGGACTACAAAATAAACCCTGAGAAGACTTCAATGTCCAGCACCCTTCTTGGTATCTTTCCTACATATCTTGAAATGAATGTCTACAGAAATGACTCCTGACTACCCACATCCTAATAGGTAAAAAACCAAATCTAACCTTTCTTGGCTGTTCCCATTTTCTACTTGTTCAGAACCAAATCTGCACAATTGTCCCAACTGTTTTCTTTTCTTTCTCTAAAGGCAAGCCGCTTGGTCCTTCCTTCAGAATATGTCAAGAGTGGAGCAGTCCCCATTGCACCACACTGCTCCACGCCAGGCTCAGAGCACTCCTGGACCTTTGAGACAGTATCCCACCTCACATCCCTGCTCCTACCCTGCTTCTCCTAGTCTGTTCTCCACAGAGAAGACTCTTCCATAGGAGGAAAGACTTTAATTTCACAAAAACTGCCTATTTCCCCAAGCCTGGTGCTGTTTCCCACACTCCTCAGCAATGGACACAAGTTTAGCTTGCGCTGCACCCTGGGTAATGTTTGGTTACCTCCAGTGCTGCTTACTGTTCGCTTCATTGCAGTTTTCCTATTGAGTCTCCAATAATAGAATATTAGAGTGTTCATTCACCTTTCTGAGAACTAATCATTCTGATGTGTTTTCATGGACTTCCGGACCCTTTGTGGATTTTCCTCCAAGATGTGTCTATTCAAGGCTTTTGCCCATTTTTAGAGACAACAGTTTTATACATTAGTCAGATCCTGTTATTCCTCTGCTCTGACAGTCCAGTACCAGTCAGCACACCTCGCGCTACAGTCTGCACCACAATCACTAAAGCAGAGCGCTTCCCCACAGCCACATCCCTGCCACTACTCCACCTGCTCCATGCACCTCGGTCCCTGGGTTCTCTCACCACCCACCCACAGGCTCTCAGGCTCTGCCTGGTCCCAGACAGCCACCTGCCTGTTCTCGCACTTTCTCTAGAGCCTTCTGGAGTGTTCTGCGTAAAATAGAATTGACATCCCCAGCATTATCTGTTCCTTTCCCAGCTCTATTTTTTCCTTAACGCCGTTAAGATGTGATAATCATGATTTTGCAGCCTGGGAGACAAAACCCAGGGCCTTGCGCATGCGAGGGAAGCGCGCTACCCCTGAGCCGCCCTCTCAGCACGTGCCTGGATAGGCTTGGGCTTCTTTTTCACTTACTTTGTCTTTCTCCTCTTTCCCTCTCTTCCATCTTTGTTTATTGCTCTGTGCCAAACTACCATGCCTCTGTGGGAGGGTCTTGGGCCTTCAGTCCAAGGTACTTTGTGTGTCATTCCTCCCAGATTTTAGGGCAAAAATCTCAACCAAGTATGGACTTGGCTGTTTGTCTAGACTATCCGCCAATTTAAACACAGGGTATGTTAGTCTCCAAATATATTCTTTTAAAAATGTGCAAATTATTTATTTAAAAGGTAATAGAAACTCAAATTTATGTTTCTAAGCACCAAGGTAAAAAGCTGTGAGGATTAAAAATAAGATTTACCAAACAGGTGAACCAAAGAGATTCCCAGGAGTAAGTGAAATGTCATACATGCAGATACACGTGCCATACATGCATGCACGCACGTAATGTGTCCGCATGTACCTGAAGATACATGTGCATACAGACTCTGTGAAGCAAAATAATGATAAAATAAAAGTAAATTAACTTTTCCTGAACATTAAGCATCAGGAACTATTAATCTTTACAAGAATTTTGAGAGGAACTATTCCATATTACAGATTTGAAAACTGAGGCCTCAAGTGTTAAAATACTTGATAAATTCAGAATACTTACCAGTCTCAGAGATGTCAGAATTTAAATGTTATCTCACTTCATTTTGTGTAACTCTACACATGTGTGCATAAGTTTAACTTGTGTCAGAAATAGGACATTAAAAAATGTACTTCTCAGTGAAAACAGTTCCAGTCCCTGTGTATGCTTCTATAAAATTATGATGTCTATCAGATTGCATGTTTTAATTTTCTTTGTGTAATAATTGAAACAAAGATCACCTGGCCATACATCAGTCAGTCAGGAAACCCACCGGTGAGGCAGTCTCTCCTGAGCTGCTTCCCAGACTAAGCCCTCAGCTTGCCCATGCTGCATCAGCTGCCCAGAGGCCTTCTGAGCACTAGGGGTACTGGTTTCTGTTGGGGTTCTACCACTTCGACCTGCCTTGATAGCACACCCTCCCGCTCATCTCCACGCAGGCTTCCAAGGAGCCATTGTCCTTCACTGGTCCTCCTGGGTTTCTTCTGTTGTTTCCATTAAAGATCATGTCTCTGAGTTGCATTCCTGCTGACCATTGATTTTGCTGCTTTATCACATTCCAAGGTAGGAACTTGGAAAATGTATTTGTTTGTCCTTCTGCTGATTTCTTCCATCTGACACCAAAATATATTATAAAGCTACTGTAAGACAACATGATAGCGACAACACAGGAGTGACAAAGGGATTTACAAAACCAGAGCTTAGTTAGCAACAAGACCGTGCCAGAAAGAAGCTTGGTGTCTAATGAGAGCAAACCCCACGAGTGAGCAGAGGTCGGACTCCTTAGGAAATGGTGCTGAGCTAACTGATCCACCCTAGAAGGGTCCATTCTTTACATTACACATAACAAATTCCATCTGAACTGAACACTGAAAAGAAAATCCCTACAGCTTGAAGATAACACAAGTGATACTTCTGCAAAGCTCCACATCAGCAAAGAAAAATTATTTTTGATAACACAAAAATATGGCATCCATGAAAGAAAAGATGAATATCTTCTAAGTAAATGTAAGAAATTCTTACTAAAAGAAAAACAAAAGAAGCCACAATGTCTTAGAAGGTGTTTAGAGTGCATATTATCCAGATCTTACCAATGATATCTGTTTATAAATATATCCCTAACTTTCCTGAAAATGCCATAATTTGAGGGTCTGATTTTATTGTTTCTTTGCCTCATTTTTCCTGGAACCGAAAGAACAAATACCCAGTATGCTGTTACCAGACTTTAACTTCAGGCTGTTGCTCTTGCAGTGTACGGAAAACTCTTCCATGTTTTAAACAAAGGCTGCCAACCATAGATGGCATTGTTGCAGCATATATCATGTTCTCAATTACCTGTATGACAGCAAAGAGTGATACTAGTAAACTTCATTTAAGTTTTTTAATTCAATTGAATGAGGAGGTCATTGACACTTCAGTAATTGCTATTGAAAACCATTTGGCTAAGAGAGAAACACACACACACACACACACACACATATAAAATAAATCATGACATAATCTTGGTTAGGAATTTTTCATTTTCACAGGATTATCTAGTATATTTCTTGTTATGAGATCATTACTTCACTTATTTTGCCCACTTTTTTGAGGATTCTAAAATAAGAGTCATGCAGGACATAATTTATAAATCCTGAGTTGAGTAAGATTTTTCAGTGCTTTCTTCTTGTTTTTCCAATTCCAAAGACAGAGTTTAGGTTTTAGGCTTTGTTTTAGCTTTTACTTATGGAATATACACAAAGGTATGAAAGGAAGCAAAGAAATAAGGCAGCAGGTGGAAAGGCGTCAAACCATTTCCCTTCCTACAAAGGGACAACATGGTGGCAGTGGTGGCCTCTGTGAGGGACAATGCCAAGGAACACTGACTGCTGGTGACACAGCCATTTCCTAGGAAGCTGGGTAGCAGGGGAGGGACCTCTTGCAAAGCCTTCAAAATTTGATTTCTCTCTCTTCTTCATTTCAAGACAGTGTAGATAAGTACCTAAGCTTCTTGAGCTTGTAAGTATTTAAATGTGTATCTATTGAAAGCACAGCAGAGAGAAGGGTGTGAGCGAACCCCACAGATTGTACCTTGACTCTGCAGAGTCTCACCTCTGCTGCCTCAGCCATTAGTGGGTGCCCGTAGGTAGATATTATTTTTTGCATAGAGCTACATATGTCCGTGTTATAAAAACATAATGCTATTGCTAAAAGCCAACACAGTTAAATAGCAGAATGTATAATATACAAACAGATGTGTTTTACATAAGAGATATTCAAAATCTAATCATGTGAAGGCTTTCTAAAAAAGACTGTATTTCAAGGCTACCTAAGCAATATTACACCTGGAAGATGTGGAGCTCAGACAAGCGCTGTGAAAATGATCACGAGTGTGGGGAATAGCGACTGAGATAATTCACCCCTGACAGTGGCAGGGGTTGCACAACAGGAGGAAGCACGGAGGGCACAAGTGTTCCTGTAGGACATGATGGCGCATTGTATCCAACCAGTGCCTGGGGCTGAGACCCACCTGCGCTGCACACAAGCCTGGCCATCTCCCCTGGCCATTTTTGAAGGGAGAGAAAACAATACTCACTGGCTCAGTTGTTGGAACATTGAATGAGATGGTGCACTTCAGTGTAAACAGGCAGGCCCTGTGTAGATGTGATTCACCCACTTACAGAATAATTATCAAAACAGGTTCCCCTTAGGAAAGAATAAAAGGAAATAGATTTATGAAATCATTCTGAGAGGAATTTATATTCAGCAGCAATGGCAGCTTCCTGATGGTGACACTGAAGCCAAAGGAGGGGACTCAGATGACTTTGAAGGTTTGCCCCAGCACCGCTTAACAGAACTGAACGACCTTGCCTGCAAGGAAAGGCACAGACTGCGTGTGGCACACTCTGCTGCCACCCAGAGTCAGGCTCCAAGGGGTGAAATTTATTAACCAGATCAGGCTCCTAAAGAAAGACTTACGTCACATCCCTTGAGTTCCCCAGGAATCTGGTGGCATTGAATGATGTGATTCTGAACCCAGGGCATGCTCCCACTTGGGAAAGTCAAATGTAGACTTTTTCTCCCAACTTTCTTCCCAGTGAAGCCTTATAAGATCAGCTCCAGTGTATAAAGGTAATTGGACAGCATTTTCCCCAGCAGTACCCAGGCGGGCTGTTGTGGGTACATGAAAGTCACACAGTGCCCTCTGATCTGTCCCAAGGGCACAGCCAGCTAGCCTGGAAGGCAAGTACTGAAAGACAAAGAGGAACAGGCAGACACAGTCCTGGCCTACAGGAGCCTCAGTGCAGGGTGAAAGCTGGGTGCTGCGCACACCCACACTGGAAACACTGGCCTGAATTATCTAATACATAAAGACACCTGATAAAGAGATGCAGGAGTCAGGTGGGGGTAGTTGAGGATGAGAAAGCAGAGAAAAGAGTGGGTATTAGCTAGACAGAGAGGCCTTGGAGACTTCCACAGCAGGTGCAAAGATCCTGTGGCCAGGAGACGCACAATGGTGCAAGGGTTTGGAGAAGGCAGTGGGCAGCCCCATGGGTCCAGGGAACTAGGGTGAGATGAGGTGGGAGGGGTAGGCAGGGCGACGCTAGACAGGGCTTTGGGGGCATGCATAGGAATGTGGTCTTTTTTCTCATGGCCATGTGAAATTCCTGATGCCATCCACACTAGTGAAGAGTAACTCACAGGACTGTCCCAAGAGAGAAGGGGCAGTCATATCTACTTCCCATGAGGTGGCAGGAAATGGATCAGATACCTCTGCTCGTGCCCTCCAGACACAAGTGTATTTTTGTCAGTGGCCTGATCATGCCAATTTCTGTGCCCCAGGGCACAAATCTGCCAGCAAGTCTCTGTCTCCTCAGGAGCGCAGTGGGGTGAGTGATGGGTGACACTGCCCACGTCACCATGTGTCAGCCCAAGCCTAGGGAGGAACTGGAAGAAGAAACCCTGCAGACACGCTCTTCTCTCTGACCTAGATAATGGGCCTCTCCATTAAAAATGTTCCTTCTCTTAGTAGTTCTGTATTTATAAAAGGAGAAGAGAGGGGGAAAACGTCTCTGGCAGGGAAATAATAACAAAATGTATGACCCACAGAGGTGGCGGGAAGACACAGCGTTATTTTACATATTTGATATAGAGCCTAAATTAAGCCATCGAAGAGAGGCCATGAATCTTTGCAGCCTCATTATCAGGCCTTCCTCAACCTCAAATACAGAAAAATACATTTCATAAACAAAGACCCAATAGGATTTTAATAGTACAATAAATTTCACAGACATTTGCACTAATCACATTTCATTACATCTTTTTTTCAAGCAAATTCCACTTGATAGAGAGTGTAAAATAACTGTGAAGGAGCTTGTTTTTGACTAAGCACCAAGACGCAAGTTGAGTATGTGATGGACAAGGCCTACACCACGCCTCTGAGGAGGGCACATGTGCTGGTCCCCGCCTCTCAGCTCCACTGTGGCAAGCGCCAACCTCTGAGGCTCTTCCTCACGTCCCTCCTCCAAATCCCCTCTGATGAGGGAACTCGAAGGCCTCATTTGAGCACTGATCCCGCAGTACTCCGTGGTCCTGGTCACCCCGGCAGCCCATGCTGCTCAGTGGGTAGAAGACTTTCCAGTGCCCCTTGCTATGTAGTCACTACTGATTGGAGGAAGCGCACACCACTTTGGACGTCATCACAGCTATCTTGTGTCCAAAGCAACACATGTTGGCACCAGGACAAGAGGACCTCTTCCCTGGACTGTGCACTTCAGCACATGGTTGGTCCTGGGGTCCCACCCAGGTAAAAGAGGTCTCCAGGCTCAAGGGGACTTGCTGAGGAGGGTTGGGTCCCCTTTTAGACTTTGAAGGGGAATTCCCTTCCATGACGGCCAGCAGGCAGCTCCTCTGAGGGGATACCATGTGTAGAAGACCAGGATGCTCATGCAGGTGCATGCAAGGTGCCCTGAGGTGCTGGAAGATGCCAGGAACAGACAGAAGTGGGTCAACCTCAGGGCTGGGCTCCAGGGCTCATTCTTATTCTGCTGCCTTGGCCTAGAGCAGTACTCCAGGAAGTCTAGGGAATGTGAAGCGGAACCTGGCCTTTCAGGTATTCTGAACAGCACTGCTCAGAGTTAGAAGTTCTTATAGTGTCCTTGGAGAGCTGGTTAATGTGCAGGCTCGGACTCAGCAAGTTTGGGGCAGGAGCAAGATGGCTGCATTCCCAGGGAGCTCCGAGGCGGTGCCGACACGGCGAGGACACAGGGCCTCAGCGTTACTTTCCCAAGGAAAAAACATGCACACATCTTACTCAACAGCATGAGGGCTTGGTTTGGGTTTGTAGTTCCTTAATAACTGAGGTGTCTGGGTCTATGTTGTACTTTTTCCAGACCAGCCAATGGGGGGCTAATTTTCTTTCATCAGAGTGGCTTTCTCCCTCCACAGAAAGCTCTTCTTCAGGAAAGAATGTGATCTGAGGAAGACGCTCTGACAAAGCGTTATTTGCAAGCATTCGCTTTGTCTGGAACAGAGACCCAGACAGACATCAATTGTGCAGCAGCTGTGCCTCACCTGTCCACCATCCCAAGCCTCCAGGATTAGCCTCTAACTCCAGCCGTCACCTTCCAGGTGGCAACCAGGGAGCCTAATCAAAGAACAGAGACTCCTGGGAAGCACACGTGCCAGCTATCATGTGACTCAGGCCTGGAGCCACCCTGGGCCCCCATTCCTTCCTGGGGCTCCCCTCCCTGCCCTGGGGCTCCCCTCCCTGCCCTGGGGCTCCTCTCCCTGCCCTGGGGCTCCTCTCCCTGCCTTAGGGCTCCCCCCTTCCTGGGGCTCCCCTTCCTGTCCTGGGGCTCCGCACTTCCTGGGGCTCCCCTCCCTACCCTTCACAGCTGGGACGCCCTTGCTCCAGTATCCCTAGTCTAACATCTTCCTGAGAGTGCAGAAAATCTCAGTTCACTTCTGCTGAGAAAAAATCAGTCCCAGCCTCTGCCACTAAAACTGCATCCTGCAAGTTCTACTGACATGCAGCACTGAAAACCTGGGGCCTTCGAGCCAGCAGGATTTACCCACCCTGGAGCGTGTGGGCACCACCAGCTCAGCGGAAGTGGGGCCTGCATGTGGCAAAGCTAGCACCCCAAAGCCTCGGGGTCTCCTGTTCCTTCTTGCTGTCTCTCAGCACCCCAGCCTCAGGGATGCAAGCGTCTTGTGTGGGTCGCCCAGGCCTCCTCAGGAAGCCTTTGTGCTTCTGTCACCGCCTTTCCTCTAGTGCAGTTCTTCAGCAGCTTGTAGTGCCGCACACTCCTCATACCTTGACCGCCATCTGTTTATCTTCTTTGCAGAGGAGTCTGTGAAGGTTTTTTGTACTTTCAATTGAGTTATGCATTTTCTTATTGAGTTTAAAGAATTGTTCACATATTTTGGATGGCAATCTTCTGTCAGATGTGCTTTTGTCAAGGTATTTTCTCCCAGTAGGAAGGCCGTTTTCTCATTCTCTGTTCTAGTCTTTTGCAAAGTGAGGACTTTTAATTGTTTTTATTTCATGAATGATGATTTTGCAGTTATCAATTGCTGTATCAGAAGGAATTGATAATGTCTCCTATGTCATCCTGTAGGAGCTTCATGGCTTTGCATTTCACTTTTAGGCCTCCAAGACACTTTGAAGGGCGTAAGGTCTGAGCATAAATTCATTGTTTGCATGTGAATGTCACGTGGTCCCCGAGACGTTTGGTGAAGGCTACTGCTTCCTCCATTGCATCTCCTCTGCCAGAGACCAGCTACGCACGCCTGGGCTTCTTCTTGGGTTGCACTCATCTACTCATATGTTCTTTGGCCATGGAGGCCTTCACCCTGCCTTGACTTCGCAGCTTTCTGGTGAGGTCTTGAGGATGGGTTGTGCCAGTCCTCCCACTTTCTCTGTCCTTCAATTTTCATTGTTGGTATTATTCCAGGGACCAAACTGAGGACCTTTCACTTGCCAGTCAGGCAGTCATGCCGCCAAGCTATCTGCCTAGCCCCTTGCCCCTCAGTCTTGTACCAACAGTTCTAGGCCATTCTCCTCTCTATACAAATTTAGTCGGAGTTTGTTGGCAGCTGCAGGTAAAGTTTAGAAGAACTGAAATCATGTCGGTATCAAGTCTTCTTATCCAAAAGGCAACTAAAATGTTAAGGAAAGCCTGCCAAGAATGCCTGTGCAAATCTCATGGACATGTCCAGACAAGCCTGATAGTGGGACATTTCTTCTTCTGTGTAACCCATGTTTATTTAACTGATGGCCTTGCAATGTAAATTGAGGTGTTTAACCCCCCTTGGCAACCCATGACGTCACCCAGCCCTCCAATCACAATGCACCAAATCTGCCTCTGTACTTCCTCACTTGCTCTCCCCATAAAAAGCCCACTACCCCACCAAGCAGGGCTCTGACTCTTTAGAAGCAATCCCACTCGAGCCTGTCAGCATCCATAAACCATCTGGGTGCCTCCTAAACCTTCTGGTGCTGTTTCTTTCTGTGTTTGATCCGTTTTCTGGAACACTATAAAGAGTCATGGAGCGATTTGCCATCTACGTATTGACTTCTTTGATTTGTTGCTTCAGAATTTCACTCCTGTAGCTCTTATACTTACTTTGTCATATGTACAGCCAAACATTTCACCTTGGGGGCTGCTAATATAAATAGCAGTGTCTTGCACATTTCCTCCAGCAGGAATTTTCTCCTCTGCTTCCACTCTTCCGTACAACACCTTGGAGATTCCTCCTAAGCAGCAAGCACTCACAGCTGCACCTACTCAGACACGCATGGAGCGCCAACTGTATACCACCTGTTCCCATGGCTACAAGGATGTGACACAGAGAGAAAATTTTCTACTTAGGTACAATTTATTTTAAATGGTGGAGAAACTACTAAGTGGAAACCGGAAAAGCTCCCACATGAAGACGCTCAGTCTGTGCTGAACAAACGAGTGAAGAAATGGTGAAATTCCCTGTCTCAGTAGTGGCCAAGAATCTTTATGTTCATTAGCTTTTTCTTTCCCTAGGAAAAAAATAAACAGTCTTATTTTCTACTGATTAAAGCTCCGGATCTAGTTTCATGATGAGTGCACCTTCAGCACTTAATAAATAGTGCTTAAATGATTGTGTGCTCTTTGGGAGATACACACCCTTCTATAGAAATCTACCATCAAGCACGCTAACACTAAGAAGGGGGACACCTCCCTAACTCAGGAGTGGGTGCAGCCTTGAACCGAAGGCAAGGACACTGGGCAGCGAAGAAGAATCAGCGTCTTCCTTTCAAACTAAAATCTCTCCCCTGATCCCCAGTCCTCATCCTACCACTAAACCCCAGCGCTTCGCCAGTGTTAGTTTCAACTGGGTCGCTGCCTCTGGGGCTCTTTTTATGTTTCTTTTTGTTTTTTTTTTGCCTTTCAGTCCTTCCGGTTTTCTAGTGTGCAGAAATACCCTGAGAAGCACTATGAGCAACATTAGTGACACCTCCAAAGTTTTACTATCAACTGGAAAATCCACAAATAAAACTGAAAATGAGAAATGCATCACTAAAAATCTAATGTGCAGTTGGCTAAATGATAAACCAATTTGAATTAGTGAATACTAATTGAAAAACTGCATGACAAAGTATTTTCCCATTAAAGCAGGAATTTGCTAAAGGCATTTTCAATTATTTATCATGCTTCAGTAAAAAGCTTCACCCAGCCTAACAACATAGTGTCTTTTTCAACTTTGCCTACTGATCGAATTTTTAACACAATGGCTACCTAGCCCAAATGACTTTTAAAATTATATGCCAATGACCTTGACAATATTCTTCCATTTTTACGAGAGTCTTTTTTCCCCTCTCCACTGTCCTCACATGTAACTGCACAGATGCTTTTAACTCAAGAACCTAATTATTATCCAAGGGTGTTAATATTTTTAACCTTATGATGGCTTAGCTGCATGCTAAAAACTCGCAGCTGACCATCTCTCAGCAGACAAGTGGATTATTCAGAAGTTTTGACCACCAGAAAGGACATCTGAGATGAAGGACCATCTCTCTTTGAAGTACACAAATATTTGAATGTCCTTTAAATTGCTTAGATAACTCACTCTTCTCAAAAAGCAGGGCATAGGTGACTGCTGGGAGCCCAAATTGTGGATTCCAAGCCTACTGGGAAGGGGATATATCTGGAACATAACACCCTGTTGGTGTTCAATAAATGTTCATTAATGAGCCCCAGTTTTTGACCCAGGCACTGAGAATAAATCCAAGGAAGGAAGATTATGCAAATAGACAGAAAGGTCACCCAGCCCTACATGGGGGTGTGGCCCGGGGTGGGGGAAGCCAAGTCCCTCGGGGGGGCAGCACACTCGCCTGGGTGTGTGGCAGTGCCCTGGCAACCTCGCCCCAACAGTTAACTATTTCATGATAAAGCAGAAGGGCATTCTGGTGTTCAGCAGCAGAGACTGAAAGAGATGGTTCTCCTCAGCCCGGCGCTGCGAGATTCCCTCCAGGGCCAGAGACTCATTGGTGGACAGGCTGCAAAGAAGGGACTCTACATGCGGCTGAGCAGGGTCATCCGCACCCGGGCTGTCCACAGGAGACAGCACCCGCAAAGGCGGGCTTCACAGAAACATCTCTACGGCAAGCAGCGAAAGCAGGAAAGTCACATGCAGGAAGGAGTGAGATGTCTTAGAAATTGAGATCGCCTGAGCCGATGGTATCGGACTGGGATCTCCCAAGGCAAAGCTTACAAAACAGCAGACAAGCAGCGGGACAGTGCAGGGCACCATGTCAGCGTCATCTATTCTTCCTCCCCGGTACTGCAGAAAAGCACTTTCCTGGATTTGGCACCAGTCATTAGCAATGTAAAATTATTGTTTTTAATCTAGTAAAATTTAGTAAACCAAAATTTGCAATGGTTTATTTTAATAAAATATTTATGATACTTCAAGAAAATAGCTAAATAACTCTAATCTGAAAAGGAACAATGAAACTGAACTTAACTGATCTCTCTCCAGGAGGACACGTAGCTCGACAGACAGACCCAGGGAGCCTTAAGCTGTGTCTCACCAACATTCTCTTTTCGCTGAAATCTTATCTGAGGTAACGATTACCTCTTTTCCTTCTGTTACACTAATCTTTTCTAGCCTGAAGGCCTACAACTTGTGAATTATTAAACAATCATATTTGTAGCAGCAAATTGATTTCTGAGAGAATCTATATTGATTGAGATATTTAGGACCAATAATGCTGAGGTTAAAGTGTTCAGATATTATTACATGTGATGAGCTAAACTGGGAGGGCTTTGTTTTGGTTTTTGCTGTTTGTGTTCCTTTCTATTAATAGATACCTCCATTTCCTCTTCAGCCTTGGATCTATCCATTCGACCAACAGGAAAGCCAGTGCTTCGCAATCTGTCAAGGCACTCAAGACCCACAACCATGCCAGCTGTTGCCCACATTCATAAAAAATGTTAACTAGACAGGCCCAGGCACCTATCAGGGAACCAGGCTATGGGCAGAATCACTGAGTTAGCTAGTTAGTCTTACTCTAGCCCAGTCACTAAGGGGCTCTCCTGAAGTCCCAGACTGGCTGAGAGTTCAACAGGCAGAGCTGGGTGAGTTAAGCTCCGGTCACCAGGACCCAGAGGCACCCACAGCATTGGGCAGTGGATTTCCCTCAGCTCCTTGCCTAGCAGACAGACAGACAGACACACACACACACACACACACACACACACACACACACACACCCTGTCCTGTGCAGCATGACAACGCTGGGCTATGGCCATTTCACAGGAAAGGTGAGCCAGTACTTTATGCAAACACGAGCTCTGAGGGAGCAAAACACAGGACCATGCGTGCTTTCGTTGTTCTAGCTGCTATTCATTGAGAGCCTGCCAAAGGTTGCTAAGTCCAGTGGTGGGACACTGCGCTGCTATGATTCTTTTCTCTCTGGCCCTCAGCTGCTCCATCATGGAACCCTAATGGCACCAGCTTCAGGGGACACCTAGAGACACCCCCTCGTGTGAACCCAAGGCAACGCCTCTCTGCCCTGCAGGACGACAGGAGCCTGCTGCCATAACCACTCTGCTATTCTCTAAAAAGCTGTTGTAATGATCCTTTCAAGTATGAGATCCAAGCCGGCACCACAGCACACACCTGTGACCCCAGCTATTCGAGAGGCTAAGGTAGAAAGATCACAAGTTTGACACCAACCTGTGCAATTTAGGGAGCCCCGACTTGAAATAGAATAGATACAAAGGTATGTTGATACAGGCCTACAATCCCAACACTCTGGGGACTGAGACAAGAAGATCACATATTTGAGCCCAGCTTAGAAATTTAGCAATTTACTAAGCTCCTGCCTCAAATAGAATTTTAAAGGGGCTGAGGATTTGTATATGCTACCTCAGACAAACAAAAATGAGTCCCTCTTCTTCGGATCGTTTCATCTCATTCGCAGGAGAAGCCAGAGCCAGAACAAGGGCCTCAGGAGCAGAGGCCTCACCACTCCCAGGGGCCCAGGCACCAGCATCAGCTCATGCTCCCGAGCATTCCAGGCAGGCCTCTTTCACAAAGCGGCCCTTCCTTTCTGACACCTGGAAAACTCCCTGCCAGACACCCAGGGGGCGGCACTGCTCCGTCTCCACTTCAGGTCTTCCTGCAGAGGTCACCGCCCCTGCGGGGCCTGTCCTGACCACACGGCCCAGTGCGCAGCACCTCTACTAGCTCCCCTGTTGCCCTCCCCATCACTACTCGTGCTGGCTTTGTCCTTCTTTGCTTTTTGCTATCACACCGGCTTCTGTGCAGACAGACTTCCCAGGACCCTCAGCAGAGCTGGGCCTTGAAGAGATGGAGAGAATACGAGGATGAGCGAGCTAGCGAGCAAGTGAGCGAGTGAGTGAGCGAGCAAGTGAGCTAGTGAATTAGAGAATGAATTTCCAGTCCAGCTCCATCCTCTTACCATTCTCATCCCCATCTAAACTTGAGTTTCCATAACTATGCCCACCACAAAGGGGACACTATCTGTCGGCCATGAGCCCTTGTCCAATTCTTGAGCTTAAAACTGAAGTAGGGAGAATTATTGTAACAGTCAGAGCCACCACCACTAATGATTCTGTTCTTTTAAGAGAACAAAGGTGCTTTCAACTATGTTCATCTTTCCAAAACATTTTTTTTTCTTTTCTGAAACAGGGTCTCACTATGCAGTTTGGGCCAGGGATGGAACTCAGGACCTTGTGCTTGCCAGGTAGATGCTTATGTCACTGAGCTATCTCCCCAAGCCCTTTTCCAAAAATCTTGTCAACTCACTTGAGTCCCTGAAATTTCCCACCTCACAAAACCTGATCCTGACTCTGGCATGGCTCATTCTCCAAAGCAGGGACCAGACAGCAGTGGAAAGATTCCTTGAACCCAAGATCCACAATATTTTTATTCCTAAACCACATCTACATTAGTCTCCAAAGTTCTCAAGGGAGAAAAAAAATAAAAAGGCTGGTTTATAATTTTTTAAACAGAAAAATGGGCTGCAGCACTTTAAAACTTCTCAGTTGGAAAGGGATATTTTTGGTCAATGATCTATTTTTATTTCTGCGCTGCTGTTTTGAGGAGTCCAATGACAAGGACCTGTCCTTCAAACTTTCAGTCTGTGGGCACAGAATTAGCATTTTCAATTACTTTCCCTGGATGAAGTACACAGATCTCTCCTCCCCACCCCACTTTTCTTCCCATCTTCCTCTCCAGGGGTGGCACTTTCCAGCTGTCCCTTTCTTTTGTCCCTCCAGATCTTCTCAGTAGGTCATACACATATATTTTTAAAATCAATTTATACATACCCCCACTCATACCCCAAAAGGACAGAATAGAGGCTGTAAGTGCCACGCAGTGACTGCTCATGCTGTTGACACTCTCTAGTTCAGTTAACAAATTTGTTGTAAGTCATTCTTAATCAATAGACATACCTTTTCAGTACTCTTATTGGCTCCTTTGCAAAGCCAGTTAATGTAGTTATGCTGGAGGGTGTGCTCAACACAGATATCCTGACAGGCATTTTTAATAAGAAAAAATATCAGCTGGGAACTTAGAATGAGATCAGAGTGTCTGATCAACTAAGGAACAACTGTGGTTGCATGGCACACTCCTGTGCTGCCACCCTATCACTTTCGAATCTTTTGAAAACAAGCTGGTCAGATCAAGGACAGACAGGGAGCTGGAAGAGCCTAAAATCAGCCTCTGTTTCACAATCAGGAAAGCCTGTAGCAAGGAGACCTGAGAGGCAGGTGCAAGGCCTGGGCTCCGGATCCTGCAGCCATGAGTTCTTCCCAGTGGATGCAGGTGCCTTGCCAGTTCAGGGGATGATCTGGGAGGGTCCTTCCAGGATTCTAACTCCGGATCCTACTAAGTCAGAGATAAATGATTCTCAGAGGTTCTGGAAATACACAGTGCCCTGTCTAGAGGCACTCCGAACTCCCATGGGATCCACTGCCATTCTCAATAAGCCACGCAAGAAGATGCTCTAGGGTAGGCCAGGGATTTGATCTCTTTGACCACAAGAGCCATCCTTAACCAAGGAGGCTGAGAGAGGCACCTGGGCGATGAAACAATATAGCCTCTACACTGGTGATAAAGGATGGAAGCATTGCGTCCTTGACCCTGCCAGTCCCCTGCGGGACCCCTTACACATACCTCGTGAAGGAACAGATGCTCATGACTGTGACCTCGCCAGCCACCTTCCCTACTTGCACCCAGCATCCAGTGACCTTTACCTATGACAAATATCTCAAACACTGTCGCTTCCCATGGTAGGTCCAACTCTCTTCTGACCATTTGTTAGCTTCGCATTTCTCCCAGGGCTTAGGGCTACCCCAAGCAGATATCGCAGTATACCCCACACCTAATCAAAATGTCCTACCCAACTTCCTTGGAAAATTATATCTAACAGAATAACTAGCGAGATACTTCGGTAATGTAAGAAATCTGAAAAACAGTGCGTCAGCTCTTGGACATAGCTAAAGACGAAAACACACAAATCACTTTAAGAGCTCTGAATAAAGAATACGCTTGAAGCCACCCAGGTATATGCTAGCAGGTGGAAGGACAAGATCTTTCCAAATGTGTGTGCATGAAAATGGTTGCATCTCTCCCTTCCCTGCTCTAATCCCCTTCCTTAAATGTGGAAACATATGGGAGGGAATCACAGCACAATGTTTCCCCACAAGGTGGCAAATCCTTGAGTTGTGGGGTGAATCTGAGCCATGGAGTGCCATGAGCTGCTTCAGGAAGCTCTCTTGGGCCACTGTCACCTTCACTTCTAGAGTCTCCTTGGTCTGACAAGGTCCGACCGTGTCCCTCTGAAGTCATCGCCTTCCACGTAAGCACCTCTCCATTGTGGCCACAGTGAACAAAGGTCCATTCAACTTCTCATTTCACAAACACGGGACACTTTTTGGCAGCAGCCTTAGCAAATTTTTTTTGTAGGAACCTAACTGCCACTTAGAGTCATTTTTATTACCCTTCAAACCTTTTATTACCACAAGGCTTGTGTTTCACCTTGTGTTTAAACAGTGGATTGTTCTCGAATGAGCCTGTCTTGCCTTCTTGTGATGTTTATGACTTTCATAAGGAAGAAGAGACAGAGCTGTATCTATATCCAGCCGAAGGCCAGTGGACTGGAGGAAAACAATGGTGAATTCAGAGCTTGTCCCTCTCAGTTAGTTGTGGTGGACTCAGAACATGGAGCTTCCGGGATGGAGGGGGAGTCACTTCTGGTCTTGTTCTCTGCTCTGGATCATTCAAATTTCTATTCACAAAGGCGTTAAAACCAGTGAAATCCAACTCACTTGCCCCTCTCTCACTATTGATTTTCTCTCTCTTCTTTCTTCCTCCTCCATCTCCTCCTTCCCTGTCCTCCTCATCCACATTTTCTTCTTCCTTTTACTCCTCTTCTTCCTCCCTTTTATCTCTCCTCTCTCTGTCTCTGTCTCTCTCTCTCTCATTTCTTTTATTGCCTGAGAAATCCTATGACTCTCAGTGGAGTTGAAATTACAGACAAACCACTGTTGGCTTAAGCCAGTTCTTCCTGCTCTGGTGTGGGAATTCCCTGCCAGGGCTGCAGGCAGCAGGCTCTATGGCCACCTGGTGATATTAGCATGAAATAAGTCTCACAAGCTGGGATATACACAAACAAATTTTCCAGCGAGGACTCAGACATTTTTAATACAAAATGGACAAAAGTTCAGGGGTAGATTTTTAGCCACGTTTACCATCTTCATTTCACTACACTTGCACAGCTCTTTCTCAAACGCTTCTACTCAGTTTGAGCACTGGGGGATCCTTAAACATGACCTCTGCAGCCCAAAGGAGACTAAGGCACAGAAAACAAGTGCAGACCCGGATCCCACAGCACATCCTGAGTTGGTGGTTGGAAACAATTTCCCAGACGATGAGCAAGGAAACTGAGACAAAGCAAAATCATGCAGTTAAACAAAGGATGGCAAATGGGGGCCCTTCCACCCCTCACCCACACAGGGGGTTGAGCCCAGGCCTCAGGTTAAGCCTGATCCCTGGCATTTTTATGTTTCACTATTTACTTTCTCTTTTTCTTTCTTTCTTTCTTTCTTTCTTTCTTTCTTTCTTTCTTTCTTTCTTTCTTTCTTTCTTTCTTTCTTTCTTTCTTTCAAGACATGTCCTTGTTAAGTCACTCACACACCAGGTCTGGATGCAAGCTTGCCTTCCACCCACCTCAGTCTCCCAGAGTTCCAGGTGTGCACTGCCATGTCTGGCTCTACCTACTTTGTAAGTTGCTGTTTGATAGGAGGCAGCCTCACTCGCCCCCTCTGCACTGCCTGAGGCTGCTGCCACCCTGCAGTGGTGGCCCTGGGCAGTCGGGACACACAGTGGGTGAGTAACAAAGCGACAGGTAGACTTTACAGAGCAAGTCTACCTGTCATGGGCCCAGGGATGACTTCAAAATTGGTGTTAGCAGCTCACGGGCTCCTTCCAGGCAGGGAGAATGTGGCCTGGTCAAAGGTGTGAGGCCTCCTGCACACTGTGGGCTAAATTCTGCACAAGGGCATCTGATCAGTCCTTCCCAGAACCTGTGGCCCATTCCATGTCCCTGGTTCCCCAAGGCTCTTCAAGGGCCAAGCAGGAAGAGCCATCTCTGGTCAAGGACCCACTGTGCTCTCCTGCAGCACAGAGACTTCCTGTGCCTGCTGTGCCTCCATTTCCAGGGAGAAAGCGAGAGATGAGCTCAGTTGGCTTCCTGGAGCAGGAGGCCAGGTCTCCCTCTTCACCATCCTCCTCTCTCCATGCACTTTCCTCTGATGCTTCACCCCCCTACAGCTGATTAACTACATCCTCACAAACAAAATGCTTCAAGGACAGATAGTCACGACGGCCACCTGCGACGGGCTGGCCTCTGCTCTCCGACTCAGGCCAGCCTGGTGAAATCCTCTTCATACTCTCTCGGCCTCCTTTGTACCTCTGCTTCCTAACAGTGAGCCTGGGATGCGCACAGTGAGCTTAGACCGGCCTGATCAGAATCTGAGAAGCACTCTAGCACTCTAGGGCAGGCTGCAGGTCCTCCGCCCAGCACCTCGCCCCTGGAGCGTGGTGGGCAGCCCTTACTTTGAAGAGCTACTGTGACCTAGGATTGGACTTTTAAGGAGCCAGAGAGCTCTCCTCTTGCCCTCCTGCCTGCGCACCGTAGGCCTGATGAGTGATCTGCCTCACCTTGCAAATGTGCTGAGCAGCGGTCTGGGCCCTAGAGCCCTGAAGTCCTGGCGCTTCCATGCCTGCCCCACTCCCCGAGCTGCAAACACATCCCACAATGCAGTGCAAGATGTCTGTCTGCTGACTGCAAAGCTCTGGTTTCCTCGCCGGTTTCCCCCAATTATGTCCCACCTTGTCTGCAGAGACATAGAAGAATCAATAGTTTATAGAACCAGAAGTTTCTAGAATATACCAGGGGTCTCCTGCCCTTACAGATGGCTTTCCCTTATCCTACCATACTTTCATCTACTTTGTCCATAGAGAAATTACTACTTGTCCACTATGTCCCAGCTAAACAGTAGCCATTTGCATCCCTTCCTGAGTACTCTATTAAATGAGCACATGTGAAGGCCAGACACTGTGCCAGGCATTGTTTACAAAGAAGCACACCTCTAAGTGATCCCTACAGGGAAGGGTCTGCTCCCCCATAGCATCCCTGCCCTCCCGCCCCTTTCCATTGTGGCAAGAATATGACTCTATGGGAGTCCTATGTATAACTGTCTTACCACTCTGCCACAAGCATAATAGTACCATAGATGATGAAAGAATGAAAAACTAGTTCTGTCTCTTGCCTTAATTTATTCTCTGGTTTATTGCATTTCTCAAAGCGTATAATCTGATACAAGGCACAGTGGTCAACAACATAGGTCTTGGAATGAGGTGATCTGAATTCTCAAATTGGCTCCCTCGTCCACAAGCTCTTAATCTTGTGTGATGCTTACCACCTATCAGTAGACATCATAGCTGCCTCCCACTTACTGGTGCTGCTGTGAGGGGTGATGGTTTAGATCAAAGATGTGCCCTAAAAGTCTAAAGTGTTCAAAGGCAGAACCTGTGGAAGGCCATAGGATCAGGGGTCCCATGTTCACCAGTGATGCATTCATGGCCAAATATGCCATTATGAGGTGGTCTCTGCTGAAAGAGTTGGGTCTCTAGGTGGGAGACCTAGAAGGGTGCATCTCGCTCCCTGGCCCCTCCCTTCTCTCTCTGCCTCCTGGATGCCACAGCATGAGCAGCTGATCTCCCCTAGGCCTCTGCCACACTGTTTCTGAGCCGGAGCCCATTACCATGGACTGCAATTTCCACAGCCATAAGACGCAATGACTCTTCCTCCTTTCAGCTGTGGGCCTTGGGTACTGTGTCTCAGTAGGTGAAATGAGACAAAGATGCAGACAACTAGAGGTCATACACGCAGATAATTCAGAGGAGCAGTGGGCCTGGAATACCTTCAATAAGTGATAGCATTTGTCATTTTACCCTGCATACCACACGTCTGCTCATGCAAGAGACACGTTATGGACATAAACATAAATTAAGCTCTTGGTGCAAATAGTCACTTATTCAACAGTTTGTGGTTTCTGTATGCTTTTTTCAATTTTGTTGAACCTAAAATTAAACACACACACACACACACACACACACACACGCATGCACACACGCACGCATGCACACACGCACGCATGCATTTTCCCAGCCAATGCCTGTCATCTGAGGGTGAGGGTCGAGGAAGGGAGTACTGCTGGTTATGGGTGTTAGATAAACAATTTTTTTCTTGCAACAAGCCCTGGCACCCTGTCCACACTGTGTCACGGCCTGAGTGACTTAGTGCCTCCCAAGCATGATGAAGTGATTAGCAGGGCTGTGTCCATCCCTGCACGGTGATGGGAGCTCGCTTTCCATTTGCTGAGGACAGAAGCCTGAGCGCTTCACTGCTTGGCGCATTTTCAGCTTGATGAATTCATTATTCTCCATATTTTTCTTTTCCCTCCTTCAGAGAACATCTTTCCCCTAAAGGCCAAAATGTTTTTATTCCCTCTTGCAAAATAGGTGAGTTTTAAATGGAACCATTCGACATGACGTCAGTAATCACTCAGCTGCACCCAATGCCACTTTAAGAAATGGGAGAAAATAATGAAATAGAAGCCACCTGTCATAAATATCGCAGTCTTGTTGCTTCCTGGCTAGAGACACATGGGATAAGTCGAGCATTTTACAAGATGAAACTTGTTTTTTGCAACTGAAATGATAAAGTTATTCACACAAATGAGCAACGGCACACTGGTTTGTGTCACAGGTCTGAGTGGCCCTTGCTGCACTCTGCATTTTCCCCTCCAGTAAGCAGAGCACTCTGGAGCCCAGGTGCATTGTTGACCAGTCCTCCATACAGGGCACCTGCCTGTCCAGACTCTGCTCTCACACACGGGAATGCACTGCAGGGTGACAAGGTGACTTGCCACCCTGTATGTTCATAAAGCATTTTCAGGAAAAAAAAGAAAAAAAATTCCTCTAATGACACAAAACCGTGGGTTCTAGGACACTTAAAACTGGGCTTTGGCTTCCAATCTTAGTCAAGTTACATGACAGTGCAGCTCTCAGCGGTGTTTGAGTGCTGTAATTTAGACCAGAAATGCCCCCTGAGGCTCCTGGCAGAAGGGCTGTCTCCATTGCATCAGTGCTTAAGCCCTGGAAGTGAGGGAATCAGCAGGTCTATGATCTCCTGAACTGATTAACTGAGTAGACCACTGGGAGGGTAGGAACCTGTAGGAGGTGTGACCTAGTGGGAGAAAATGGGTCATTGGGCTTTTTCCTCACTTTCTGGCTTCTATCCATCATAAGGGCACACACTGCTCCACCACTTGCTCCCGGCAATAGACCCAAAGGCAAGGGAGCCAAGCAACCATGGACTGAACTCTCTGACACCATGGGCCCTGTTCTTTTTTTTTTTTTTTTTTTTTTTTTTTTTGGTGGAACCAGGGATTGAACTCAGGCCCTTGCACTTGCCAGGGAAGCACTTATTCCACTGAGCCATCTCCCCAGCCCCAACAGGCCCTTTTCTAAGTGGTTCATCTCAAGTGCTGCATCCTGGCAAGGGAAAGCTGACCTACACAAGCTGCATGAGACCTGGAAGGACCAACTTCACAGAAGCAAAAGGCAGGCTTGCTCTGCTGGACCTGAAGGAAGCTCGAGTTTCACAAGCAATAAGAACTCTGCTGATCCAGAGGGCAGCACCATCACCGCCTCCAGGTGCTTAGGTCTTGTCGCCAACAATGTTGTTTTCATACCTATAAGCCATCAGGGCTGTATCTATGAGCAATTAGGGTCCTGGATAAAGATTTGGCCCATGAGGAGCAGCATCTGAGTTCAAAACTACATGGTACAGTGACCTCAAAGAGATTATATAACCCTAACCTTCAGCACCCTCGTCTGTCGCCCTGGACTGCTACTAAACACCCAGTGTGTAGGATGGTGGCTAACAATGTAGTCCATGATGCATGCTTAGCATACGCCTTGCTTTTCTTGGGCTTAGCATAAAGTAGAGCAGCCCGGTACACTAGGCAGCTTTCCTACTGCTGGGCCAAGTAGGAAAGCTGACAGATGACATGCACACCCTGAGGGGGACAGCTGTGCTCTGGCTCACAGTTCTGAGGATTCAGTTCACAGCTGGCTCTGAGACGGGAGCATCGTGGACAGGAGTGATGGGAGAGACCTGCTCAAGCTGGTGCCCAGACGTGCAGCAGCCTCTTCAGGACTCTCTTAGCCCATTCAAGCTGAGAATCAGGGCTGATCGGCATACACTGAGTGTATTTTCTGGTACCTCTTACAATGCACCTCCTGTTTCACGAGGAAATATCTAAGTTTTTTTTTCTAGGTTAAAAACTTTGATGTTGGTAAACTAAAATTTTATTTTAACCAAATGTGAATAAAATGATTTATCTTGAAGAGATATGCACATTTGTTTGTATATATAAACAAAGAATTATATAAGCAATTATGTGTAAACAGTAAGACTGTGTTCTAATCTAACAGTCATATAAAGCAGGTTATACTATATATAAACCGTAAGAATCTGCCCCCCAAGAAGGATAACATGCAGTGACAGTGCACTAGTCGCTGGTGCTATGCAATGTGCACTAGGTTACCATGAAAATGATGAGATGATATCAAAACGACCCTGCCTGCTAATTGGGTTTCCTGCAGGGCGCGAAGTCTGCCTTCCAGAAGGTAGAAGCATCCCAATGGGTAACTCTTCCATTTAGCAAAGTAACCCCATACCCTTCCACCCTCCTCGGGGCACAGCCTTCTCGTGGTCGCCAAAGATGACACTTCAAATCTAAATATAGGGTCAAGGTGCTGGGGGAAGGGACCAGGAGATAATAAGCAGGGAGGGTGGGTGGAGGTCACCGTGCTATAAATAACTGGTGAACGCGACTGCTCGGAGCTCCTCGTGGAGGGCTCAGCACATCTATTGCTTTGTTTCCTGAAACAAAAGAAACAAGGGTTCTGTCCAGGTTTCTCAGAGTCCTGGCAGGAACACACTTTTCTATACATTGTTTTTCTTTTGAAGAACTGAGAGCTTAAAATAAATCCTTCCAATCGCTTTAAGACTTTCTAATCCATAGGCTGTGCCCACGCTACACATAGGGAATGACCTGCCCACACTAGCTGGTGATGGTTCCATGCAAAGGAGCTCTTTAAATGTAAGCGCTTTCCTTGGCAAAGCCATAGCAAGCCAGAGTACACATTTCTGTTGCGAATGCTTGTTTCTCTAGCGCCTCCAATGTGGGCGCTTTTTAGAATGTTTTGGCAGAAACAAGCAACTGTCTGGGGGACGCCACCTGATAAATTTAACCACGCCTGTAATGGGAAAGTGCTGACTAGAAGAAATGTGCACAAAGCTTCTTCGTGCCGCAAGGACTGCCCAGGTGTCTGTAACGCCTGCTCAGCAGGATGGTGACCAGCCAGCCCTGCTGGAAAGCTCGAAGCTGTCTCCACCGGAGGCTGTCTAGGCTTGCTGCTGCAGAAGACAGCCCCATATAGAGCCCAGGAGAGAATTAGCCGTGGAATCCGGGCTCCCCACAGACCTGTGGTGGCTCATCTGCACGCCTGTCAAATGCGGAGGCATCTGTGTGCTCGGGGTTCTGCAGAGCCCCTGGAGAACTCGGGGTCCATAAACCAGTGAATAAGTCCCATTAATACCTATATGCTGCTTTTCCATCCATGACACCAATGACACTTTTTTACTTGCCTGTTTCTTAATATTCTTTATTAAACAATAAACTCAAGAATAAAACCATACAAATTACAAGTATATGTGACTGTTACTCCCTATTACCACAGTGCTTGTGTCCTGGCCACATCGAGGCCCCAATGCAGGGTGGTGATGGAGCTTGCCAGTCTGGAACTCCTTCGTGGGGCATCTGACTCCCAAGGCTGATTTGAGAACCCGTCCTGCCCAACGTCGCTCGGGCAGAGTCTGTAACTGTGCTCTAGCAAGCACTGGTAGGCACCAGTGGTTGCCACACTCTGCTGGTCTCCCAAGCTAATCTGCACTCCCTGAAGCTCTGGGCCTGCTTTTGGGTAGCTCCATGTGTTGTTGCCACATTTTCCCAGCCCCACCTAGAAGGATCTGGCCAGAAAGATTGTTTGGCAGGTGAGCCTCCCAGAGAGCTCCACTGGGAGGGGCTGGCCAAGAAAACTGAGGGTCGAGTGCTGGAAAAGCTGCCTTCAGGCCAAGAGGGGGCAGGCTGTGAAGGCACAGTTATCCTCTGTTGACTCAACTCCAGAAATGGCTTGGTGCCTCCCTGTAGCAGCCTAACCATCCCCAGCCCTGTATCTGTAATGTAAGCAATATGATGGGCACTGTTAGTTAAGGAACTGGTTTCCCACGAGGTAGATGTGGTCATATTCACCTCTCCTGCACTGTCCTTAGTCCCAAGCCCTCATCATCCATGGCGGTCCTCACAATGTTGGAGCAATGCTCACATGGTGTGCATGTCTTCAACAATGACCTTCCCCAGGATCCAGAAGAAGCAGCTGCCCAAGCAGGGGCTGCTAGTCAAGATGGCATATGTGCCACAGAGATGGCCAGGAATGGAAAAGAAAGGGGACCTGGCACACAAACATCCTGGCACACCAAGACCTCAGACCTCTTCCCATGGTCCTGAGTCCACAGCTGTTTGTTATGCTGACCTTTCCTAAAGCTAGATCTTCATTCTAGCCACAGTAGCCCTCTGGCCTTCCCATCTTGCCTCTCCTCAGTGCAGTAACTGAGCCAAGAGCAGTCGGAGGCATTCTGGGAATTCCACTCAGGGATGGCTCAATGGTGAATATGCTTAATTTTTGTCTTAAAAACATGTGTATATGCAGCTCATAAGCACTTCCACCTCTAGCTAAGTCAGTGCTGGTCATTCCAGGAGAGAATGGCTGACAGGCACGTCCCATGCAGGCAACACTAGTGGGAGCTAAGAAGGCAGGGCCAGAAAGGGGCAGAGTACACACCAGTCCTCTGGGGGCCAGCATCAATCACGTGACCTCATGGGAGAGAGAGCAGATCTGAAATGCATGAGCCAGTACCCAACTGAAAGATTCCTACCGGAAACACGAGCTTTCCTGAAAATTTGATGGCCATCCTAAAAATGTACATGGCACCACCAATGATGCATAGCACAACTGAATGAAGCTATTTAAATCCACCAATAATAAGAAATAAAATTTTCAATCAACTTGTTAAAGGAAAGACTAAATTATCTTTCTATCATTTCCACAGGAAAAGAGATGGCAACACCTTTGTCACCATAATAATGGTAAGTGAATAAATCAGACACACCAGCTAAGTACCTTAAGGTTTCTCTCCTGCGAGGAACGTAAAATACAAATAAAGAAAAAATAAAAGATTAATGAAAATAAACAGGGAAATAGATCTTAGAAAGTGGGATGAGGTGCAGGAGACGGGGGGGGTGGAGAGAGGAAGAGGAAAGAAGGGAACAAAATGAAGACACATCAAAAAAATACAGCTAACGCTAAAATGAGTACAAATGCTACATGTCACAAACATGGACTGAAAGAAAAGCAACAATAATGACAGTGAAAAAAGGACATCTAGAGGCAGAGGGAGGTGGGTGGGAGGAAGGAGAAAGAAAAGAATGGGGATATGTCAAACCCATGTGCGTATTACTTAATGTAAACTTCATGTCCTGCTAACACATGATCATAAGACAAAATTTTTTTAAAAAGGTAAAGAACAGGAAATCAAAACAAAGATTAAAACATGCTTCATAGAGCAGTGTTAGACACCTAATTAAATGTTACTTTTCCAGATGTTCTGGTACTTGTACACCTTGCTAAATTTAAAATTTGTTGTGAATTCCTTTCTTAATCTCAAAAAACATTCACTTTGACACCTAACTTTGCACTTTTAATTTCATATCTTTTCTCTGCCATAACTAAGAGGAGGAGCCTGTGCCCACGTATGGCCCAGCTTGAAGAACACTGCACAAGAGCAGGCAACAGCGGCAGCAGGGAGAATTACCACTGCATTGCCTGCTCCAGCTCCCCCCCCTGCTTGGAAGTGTGTGCCCAGGCTGAGCGCAGAGCACACCTGAATGTGTGCCCCTGACAGAGGGCCCCAGCCTGGTTCATACCTCCCACTCCAGGGAGAATCTCAATTCAGGGCCTGAAGGCCCAGCAAGGGATGCTGAGGGCTCAGAGTGTCTCGTAGACCCAGAGGATTCTGGGCCAGGGCTTTAGGAAAATACTTTAGGAAGAATGTGTTCATTTCTGATCTACCATTTCTCAAGCACTTCCTAAGAAGAGCAGAGCTTCAGACCTAAAGTAGATGCCCTCCAGTGTCTCCTGCATTTCAGGGTAGGCCGGGCTCCAGTCCGTCACTGATGCACAACCTGGAGGGCGTGTGCTTATCCTGGGCTCTGCCCTTCCCTCTTTCTGCCTCCTGGCTGCCACTGGGTGAGCATTCCTCCATATGCTTTTCCACCAAGCTGGGTCTGGTTTGGAGCCAGCCAATCATGGACTGGACCCAACGGAAACTAAATCAGGACTGGACCCGAGTGAAACGAACTTCTCCTCTTTGACGTTGTAGGCAACAGGAAAGTGACTAATAACTTGAACCCTTGCCCTCACCAGCTCAGTGCAGGCTGGCTCAGGTCACCTGGACTGTCTGGCTTGAGCATGTCCCCAGGGTACCATGATGCTCTGTCTGTCTGTTAGTGTGTCAATGGAAATATCTTAGCAATCAATCCCCTCTCGAAGCCCTAGCCAACGAGTGACACAGGGTGTGAAAGCATCTTATTTCCTTCCTCATTGCTGGTATCATGCTGAGATTCCCTGCAAGACCAAGTACCAGCGCTGCACAGTGACTTCCGGGGCAACCTTCCAATCCTGCCTTCCTTCGTTTTTTGCCTAGGTCACCCCCCTCCCCCAATAAACTACTGCCCTTGAGTCTCGGTCTCTCAGCTGTGTCGGTGGGAACTTAAGACTCTGTGATATGAAAGTTCATCAGAAAAGACAATCAGAAGGAAGCAAAGGCAGGCCCAGAGCTAGTGATCACCAGGATGCTACTTATCAGGTCCAGGACCACCAGCACCTGTGCTTTCCACTCACCTTAAAGAAGCGATCTGAGGGGAAGTTACTTACTGTAGAGGTTTAAGTTCATGGTTGCCATCTCTGTGGACCGCCTATGAAAGCTCACTCTCCACTGCACCCCACTACCATATGTGACCCTCACACACTCTCACTAGTGCCTCTCCTTGTTGGAACTCTCAGCTTTCATGGTCCTGTGTTGCTGGTGGGCACAGGGACTCGGCAACAAACTCCCCGCCTTCTCTTCCGCCTTCTTCATGGAGCTCCAGCCTCAGTTCCCCTAGCATGGCTATGGATTCATTCTCCATCTCTGCCCCTGCATTAGAGAACCCTCTCTTCCAGAAGAGTAGCTTCTGACATGGTGGCTTAACTGGTCCAAGCCTACATAAGTCATTTTTTCTAAGTCCGTGGGTCTGGAAGGCTCACAATTGCCTTCTTCCCTGGCTCTGCTCTGGTTCCCATAAGTGCTGCTCTTGGTACCTTCTAGGGGACCGGTGCTGTTCAGCAGTCCTGTGCACTCCACACTGCCTTCTACTTCACCCCCGTACCTCACCAGCTTCTCGAGGAGGATGGCCACTACAGATGACTATTCAGGCCAAAACACAAGAGCCATCTCCCCGGCCCCTGCAAACCACAAGAGAAGGAAGAATGTGCATAAAGTGAAAAGAAGAGGCCTGAGTCCATGTCTGAAGGGTCTCCACTCTTCCCTCCCTAGAATGGATAGGGAATGGGTAACTGAGGGCTCGTGAGGTCCACAAGGTTCCCACTTCCGCCATGAGAGGCCCGTGGTGGATGCCGGAGACTCAGTCTCTCCCGTCTACACATGGGTGCTGATTGCTTGTACCAAACATCAGGGTGGTTCATTCACCATAAGATACAGCTAAGCAATAGCTATGAGCAGCTTATTCAAAAGGAGAGACTTTTCAATGTCTCTCTCTCCTCTCTTTAAAATGATCGACCAATAAGCAAAAGCAGGCTTTCTAGGGCACCAGGAATCAAAGGGCTCAACCCGAGGCCCAGGCAGCAGCCTGCATGAACAAGTGCGGGTACCACACGTGTGGAGCTGCATGTACCTCACGGTGCGCAGTCTCCCCCAGGAGACTCCTGTCCCGAGGTGTGCACCCCCAGAGGAGCTGCATGGCAAGGGCTCAGGCCGCCCACCTGGAAAGGTGAGGAGCGTCCCCACCCTGAGGCTTGGTCTCCCTGCGGCCCCAATGCAGGAGTTTGCAAGTTGCTTCACACTGGAAAGGGTTTGTTGGGAAGTTCTTTGGTATCACTGATTTCTGAGACATTTGAAAAGTTTCCTGAAATTTGATATCTGAGAAAGGTTGTCTGGCTTTAGCTTAAATGATCTGTAGCAAACATAAGGAGCTCAGTTACAGCCCACAGCCCCCAACTCTTCGCATTATCAGAACTCCAAGGGAATGTCATCAGAGATTTTTTTTCAACATAGATCTACTTACTTTCGGTCAAAAAAATCCACACTTTGCAAGTGGTGTCACTGAAGGGTGAATAGGGTGGATGGATAGGTGGATGGATGGATAGGGCATACCTTCAGTGACCTCACTTGCAGAAATGTTGTCTCCAGGAGCCTGAGTGTCAGTCAAGGTGCACTCCTACCCCCAAACATGGATGCTTTGTGACACGGGTCCATGGATCTTATTATTAAGATAAATATTAGCATCTCTTTCCCAAATTGCAAAAACAGAAAGGTAAGAAAAACACTTTAAAAAAGTCGATTAAAAAAATGTTAGCCTCACCTAGAGTACCAGTTTTGTACCATAATGCTTAGCAATCATGCTTAAACTTCTGTCTCTTTCCTCTGGCCAACACAGAGGACCAAACACTCTGGGATCTGAGCAGAGGAGGTCCACTCTCCTTCCACGGGTTATCATCTATGGTTAATAAAATTCTTCAGATGAGCAAAGTCTTGTGCGGGCCAAGTATGAGGCAGGCACAGGTTCTGGCCTCATGAGGCCCAGTTCATTTAACGGGGGAAGACAGCAGATGGGAAAGTACAAATGGAACAGAATGCAGAGTAGAAGGAGAGGGAAGGAAAAGGAAGGGAAGTTACCCTGAAGACCCAGAAGCAGAAGAAAAGGAAGGGAGGGAAGGAGGGAGGGAAGGTTTAATGTAGCATTCGCAACCATGTCTGAAGCAACCAGGGCAGGGCACTAAGTAGCTGCTTCATCTGGACCCAAAGGATAGAACTTGCAGACAGCAAGCACAGCTTCTAGAAAGACATCTCTGGGCATGCTTTGTGTCTGTCCCCTAATACACCCCATCTGTGCCTCTTGGGGATAAATTACTGCACCAAAGATCCCCTTCATCCAGCCCTAGGAAATCCTGGCACTGTGCTTGTGTCCCCAACCCTCCAGACATGGCAGGATCTGCTGCCTACAAAGGCCAAAGCATAAGGGAGGGCTGCCAGGCGGACCTTGGGATTCACTTGGAGTCTGGACTTTTCAGACCCAATGAATCCACTGGGCCTGCATGACCTCAATTAAGTCAGGAAGGGGCTCGCTTTGGCCACACACCCTAAACCACACTCGGTGCTTAAGCTTTGAGCTGTCAGTCTTAGTGACCCCCCTTTAGCAATATTTAACTACTTGTGACATGAGATTCTGAAAGCTTTTTGAAAGTCTTATTCACTAATGGAAAAGCCTCTTACATATTTTATAAAACTAAACAAACATCAAAGTTAACACTCAAGTGCAGCTTGTTTTTTTCTAAACTCTCAGAGCCTTGTCAGCATATAAATCCCTCTTGCAGATTCTATGAAAACCAATAGTTGAAGAGTCATAACTTATTAGGGGTAAAGATCATAGGCTGCCCAAGGGCAAAGATTCCAGTGTACGGATTGTTCCCCCTCACCCAGCTGTCCTGACCAATCCCAGGTAGGTGTTCAAAAAATACTTGCTTAATGGAAAAAAATTCATGAGATATTTAACTACACAAATCTCTCAGCATTTTTTATTTTCCTCTAAATACTATTAGCTGCCTCTTAATTTTACATGAAAATAAATCTTCCATCATGAATGTGTTCTGAACCAAACTCCCTGTGATGTTCCACAGACTTCTCAAATTTGCAAAGAGCACACAGGCTCGATGTATATCTTCATTCCCAAGGATAATGAGGGGAGTAAATACGTCAACAGTCACCACTGGTCCAGAAGTGCCTGAGTGGTAGGCCCTGTGCCAGAAGCTCCCTAGGCCCATCTTCTCCAGTTATAAAATGTCACCTCCTACACCAATGAAGGAGATTCCAAACACCTTGTCTCAACCTCACTGCCATGTGGGCCTGCTCACGCCTTACCTTGTTCTACCACCACCCACTGGTATTTTATATATTTACTTATCAAATTGTCTATTAGATAAAGTTCCAGGGAAGTGTGTATGGACTCTATTGTCATTGTTGACAACTGGGTTTTGAGCAATTAGGAAAAACTCAGTAAGTGGTGAAGGATGGATGGATGGATGGATGCATGGATGGATGCATGGATGGATGCATGGATGGATGCATGGATGCATGGATGGGTGGGTGGTTGGACGGATGGTTGGGTAGATGGATGGATGGATGGGTAGATGGACAGATGGATGGATAGATGGGTGGAAGGGTGGATGGATGGATAGGTGGATGGACAGATGGTTTATCATAAGACCACTCAACCCCAGGAAGCTGGACCCATATTTCTGAGTCTGAGTCCCATGCACTGCCAGGTACCCCATGCTGCCTGGGGTGTGGAATAAAGAAAAGCTGAGGACCAGATCCGTCCCTTACCTCTCCCTTCTACTCTTGCCTCCACCTGGTAGGACCAGGGTCTCCAGCTGCTCCTCACTCACCCACCCTCAGGGGCTCACCTCAATAAACGAAGCCCACGGCCACTGATCATGTCCCAAGCTCCTTTTATATAACTCATCTGCAACCCAAGGAAGAAAGGTTACATCACTTGGCGCTGGTAGCAGAGCCAGCTGGGTCTGCACAGCATCTCTGAACACCTGAAGCAGCCCTGCAGTATGGCTGTGGCTTGAGGCAGAGAGCAGAACCCGAGAAGCCAATTCCTGGGAACTCACCGGCAGGCAGTGGATGAGGGCAGATCCTGTGCGAAGGCGATGGGTTTTCCTATGCCGCAATCCAGCCCATTTATATCAGGACCTCCACCGCCAAGGCACCCTGTTGAATGACTCACTCCTGGCTACATTTGTGCCTCAAAAAATATTGGGTAGAAGCGTGTGCTCACCCTGGCTCTGCTTCATGGTGATCTCACTCCCACTCCTGGCCCATAATGATGAGCTGCTGCCTGAATTATAACCTCCAGCAGATTTGCAGTTACTTCTTTCTGAAAAAAAATGGGCTTTCATCTGCCTATTTTAAATTTTATCTCCAGGTAAATATCACTTTTTCTTCAATATATTTTTATTTCATGAGTATGATGGATGAAAACAGGAGCCAATGTTTTAATTGCTCTAATAAAATGAATCATCTCTTTCATTCGCATTTTACTCCTTGCAGGAGTTTTTTTCTTTTTTCTAATGTGCATAAGTGCATTTCTGAGAGTTCTTAAATGCAAGTGTGTCTCTGGGCTGGTTGGCTGCCTTATCCAAGGTACGTTATCTCCAAGGGAGGTTTTGAGTGACTTCCAAATATCAGGGTCTCGATCCCACAGGCACCCACATTGAAGTCACCAGTTCAGTTTTAGTCTAGACTTAGACAATTGAAAGAAATCATCTGACAACTGCTTGGCCCAATTTGGAGGAAAGTGGTGACCAGCTTTTCTCTAGTTCTTAATTCTTAGATGTCTGCAATATCACCATCATCTCACAAAAAGAGATCTTTCCCATGATGCGGCAGCTGGAAGGGATGTCACACACACACACACACACACACACACACACACACTTCAGGTATTTCCAAATGAATGAACTCATTCACAGGGGATACTAAGAATCATATCTGAACCTTTCACCTGACAACATTCCCTTCAGCTCAAGCCACTCACAGCCTGCAGTGGTGGCCACAGCCGTGCCCCTGCCCCTGCCCCTGCCCCTGCTCCTGGCCCTGCTCCTGCTCCTGCTCTTGCTCCTGCACTTTCTCCTCCTGCTCCTCCTGCTCCTCCTGCTGCTGCCCCTGCCCCTGCCCCTGCCCCTGCTGTGGAGGATTTCTACAACCAGATGTGTGCTCCTCCTCCTCGGCGAGCCCAGCTCGCTGTGCACCGTGATGAGACAGAAGATGGCACTTGTCTTTGGGATGTCAGTCTGGAAGCTTTTAGAAGAACCAGCCTGCACTTAAAGATCAAAGACTGCTGAGATGACTCCCCAGAAATAGTGCTGTTCCTGAGGACCCAGGAGACCCAGTGCCTTTCTTCACCCCCGCCCTTCGCTCCTTCCTTTCTTGCCTGCAGTACAGTGGTGTGGTCTGCGCTCTGCCCTCTCTGTCCCTTGAGTCCTCACTCCTCCCTACTGTCACCACCACTAGCTATGGGAAGTCCCTGTCATCTCATGGGGATGCACTCTCTCCCTAGCTGTTTTCTTGCTCCATCCATGTCTAGGATGCTACCAGAGTATCCCCTGAAGCATCACTCTACTGCTTAAAACCCCATCATGGCCCCCTGGCCTTTGGGAAGAACTCCACCACCAAGTAGGTCTGGGGAGTTCCCCCCATTCCTGTCTGCCCCGCCCGTGCCAAGCCTGCTCAGCATGGGACTGGCACTGTGGCCTCCCTCTGCTTTCTCTGGTTACTGAGGTGTTACCCTTCTCATCTTAGCAGGCTTTCTCCCAGGACTGTGGCTGGATCTCTTGCAGTGCCAGGCAGCATGTGGTCCTCACAGCTAGCCCTGTCACTTGCCGTGCTTCTTCTGGAGAACATCTGCTTCTCCAGGCTGAGTCTGAGCTGTATTCGCTCACAAATCTCTGGTTGCCAATACAGCATTTGGAGTCTAATAATACGAATGACTAAGGGGGGTCAGCAATTTAAAAACAGCTCGTAGCTCTCTTCTACTCTCTGAGTGGATTGCAACCTTCCTTTCAGCTTTGCTATCAGTCAGGCCTGTATCCAAAGCCCATCCTTCTTGCAATGAGCCTCTCTGTAGTAAAACAGAACAAATGGGACTGAGTCTCCATTCAGTGCCAGGATTCAAAAGCTAGGCTGCCATGGAAAATTAACCCCTGGCCACTGCAGAGGCTTTGATATAAAATAAATAAATAAATAAATAAACAGGAAGTCTGCCCCCTTCTTGAAGAGTCTTGGCACGTTCTGGCCTAGTGACGGGAGAACAGATGGGATGAGTGGCTGTTAGAAAACTGAACTTTGATTTGGAATGAGGAAAGAGAAGCAGGTGACTTCCTATACGATGCTGGAAGCCTCTGTGCCTCTGGACTTCACAGAGGAGGAAAGAGAGGTAGCTATGGAAGTGACAGGCTTTTCAAAAGAAAATATAAGAAATAGCTATGTGGAGGACTGAATGCAGCAGTGGTGAGGACTAAAAGAGATGAAGCAATGGAAAGAGGAAGGAAGGCCGAAGTAAGGCACTGGGGGAGGAAAACTGGACAAGAACCCACGTGAGGGCAGAGATCAAGCAGAGCACTCAGAAACAGCAGGCAACAATATGTGCACAGATAATGGAGCAGGAATCTGCACACCTCAAGGGCCTTCCTGATTAACAGAATAGATGCCTGAGTGAAGTGGAAGCAGCAAAAAGTCAAGGAAAAGCCAAATGGTGAACATACCCAAATACCAGCTTCATCATTCTACCATGTTACATGTGCACTCTCAAGCCAGTCAATGAGAATGGAGCCCTATTCACTTGAATGCTGGTCTCATTTATTCATTCATCCATCCATCCATTCATCCATCTATCCATCCATCCATCCATCCATCCGTCCGTCCGTCCATCTGTCCATCCTTCCGACCGTCCGTTCATCCATCCATCCAGCCAGCCAGCCATTCATCCATCCATCCATTCATCTATTCATTTGTCCATCCATCCACCCATCCACCCATCCATCCATCCATCCATTTTCCATTCATCCATCCACTCATCTATCCAATATTTGCCAAGCACACTTCGTGAGCTAAGCCTGAATCAGCTGTTAGGAATCTGATTGTAAGAGCCACCAACACATTCTCAAAGAGGTCACAAAAGAATTCATTAAACCTCACCACCAAGTAGGAAACAATCTCTTACTTTATATTGCACAGGCTACATAATCCGAGGGGGAAAAATATCAGAATCCAAAGTAGCAGTATGGCTTGGCCAAAAGCCACAGGAAACAGGGACTTTTTTTCCTCAATAGAATTAGATGACATTATGACATGTGCCCATTTAGAATGGAACTGCAAATCATAAAAATGCCAAAAATGGGGAGAAGAAAAACATTAAAGAAGCTATGAGTAGAATATTAAAGACGGGCATAATTAAAGAGAGAAAGGCATAATAAATACAGGGTACTTTAAATTCTCTTTGTCACAGGGCTCTACTGCAATTTGACTCCCAATCCCATTAAAGTCATTCTAAATTGATTCCCTTGGTGTAATGAGCCCCTCCTGGTGGTACCCACACTTGGCCTCTGGAGAGCTCCTGAAGGGCCGTTCTACAGAGCATATCCCCAGGACGCCACTGCAGCAGAGAGTGACATGGATGGAGCCAGGGCTGCCTGCTCCTGCCACATGTGTGGCAGGCTGTGGCAGTGCTCCCTGCCCAGAACGAGCCCTCACAGTACACAGCTCAGCACCAGGACCCAAGGAATCCCAAAGAATAGACATGTAGCTACACACATCTCAGACACCCCCTTGTTAGATCACATTACTGGTTTCCTACAATGATCAGCCTTCAGTGATTCACACCAGGGCTACACAGTGGAGATCCACACTCCAGTGAATGAAGGGAGGATTTAATTTCTTACCTCTGAGATCATGTTTGCCATAGAGTTCTGGCAAGTCTAGTGGGAAGGACATTAGAATAAGGACAGAGGTATCCACATATGATGTATAATTAGCAACACTCTCTTCTGCCATGCAGTGCTAGCAAAACCAGGAGATGGGAGAATTCAGGAATGCATGTGCTGGTGGGACAGCCAGGAAGCCCAGCTGGGCTTTGCCATCTTGCGGGGCCCCATTCACCTTGAGAGGAAAGGAAGGGTCACCCACCTCGCTGGCTTTCCTTTAAAAGTGCAGCCTGGGGAGCCAGGGAAATAGCTCAGCAGAATAAGCATTTGCCTGGCAAGCACAAGGTGCTGAGCTCAATCCCCAGTACCACAAATAAATAAATAAACAAACAAACAAACAAACAAATAGAAGTGCAGCCCTGGGATCCCTTCATCTGCTCGACTCAGCTTCCTCTCAGCGCCATCACTGAAGACACTTGCAGGGGAGTGCGCTTCCTCCTGCAGTTTCTGCTCTGCCTTGGCGTCATCATAGGCCCTGGTCTCGTTACCACAGAGGGCTGCAATCTCAGGTGCAAGCAGCTGATTTCTTACAAAACCAAAACCTTGTTTTCAAGGGACTCTTCTCAGTACTGCAATGCAAGAAAAGCTAAATACTTAAAATGTAAAATAGATGTTTTATCTAAAGAACAGACAATAATATTGGCTTTGATTCTGTACTTCTTAAAGCTGTAAGTACAAGCACAAAGAAAATAGAATGAACTTTCAAATACTAGCAACATAGTTTCTCTACACTTTCTCACTGTTGTCTGCCTGTGCTGATTATGTTTTTACTCTATGCTCATTTGATGGAAGGTTATCAGCCTAAAAGTAAGTTTTCAAAGTACAATACTATACCTAGACACTAAGTCATTTTTGAAATGTAAAGCCACTTGTACTATCTGTTGTTTTTAATCCCCTCATAATTTTAATTTACTGATATTCTGATCATTTTCTGTTATTTCTATTATCACAAGAATCAGGGAGCTCTGTGCTCACAGCGTGCATGTTTGCACACACCCCAATCACTCTATGAGAGACAGTTAGAAATATCCCTGTGCGCTTCATGCAATAAACTAGATCTTGTAATCTCCAGAATTTGGGGCACAGAGAACTTTAAGTTGATGTATACTGCTTCTTGTCAGGTTTACCAAATTTTAAAAAATTAGGACAAATCATAAATGACCACGAGTACAACCTGAGTGATGGCCAGCCTTTGAGAAAGGAGATTTTGGAGGACAGAACCAGCTGTGGACACACATCTGCTGCCCCGCTGAGCTGTGGGTGGGTGCCGGCCAGCCACGTTTCATGGATGGGCCCCGTGTGGCCTTCTCTTTGCACTTGTGATAATTTACAATTCCTGCTTGAGTACAACAGTGACCCCAGACAGAGAAGGCTCTGGGCTGAAGTCTCCCTGTGAGCTAGCTCTCTGTTCAGTTTTCTTTGGACCAGGGCACCCACTCCTTGTTATCTGTGTAGGGATGGTCAACTCTGGGGAAGACTAGAGCTCGGACTGGGTTTGAATCTTGCCATTGTTAAGGGAAAGCCAACTGTACCTGCCATGCTGGTGGCAGAGTTTAGTGTACAAGGCATGACCAAAGGATGGGGTGAATACTTAAATTTTTTTAAAAAAATGAAACATTGGCATCAGTCCCTATTCAACTGCTGTCATTCACTTATGACAACCACTTATCACTCTTGCAACATTCTGAAGCAGGTCTAGAAACACATTTTGGAGCGCCTTCAGTTGTGCTCTCCTGTCTGTCTGTGTCCCACAATTCAAAAGCTTTGCCTTTTGTGGCCAGTTTGGCTTTGGGAATAGCCAGCAGTTACACAGTGCCAGGCACAATGAAGAAGGTGGACGAAGACACATGACTGTGTTACGAGCCTGCTCCCCCACTGAGAGGCCGCTGGCGGCAGCAGTTATCTCTTGGCCACGCCTTGCAAAGACACTCATGCAAGAGGACTTCCAGAGGTGCTTTAGAAAGTGGCAAGCATGGTGGAATAAGTGTATTTGAAACAATGGTGTGAGTCTTTATGGGAATCATTTTAGCTTAAACATTCACCATGTAGCTCTGTCACACCTCATGGGTAAAGATGCTCCTTCTCAAACTACCTTTCTGTAAGTCCCAAGAACCACTGTGTATCAAGCTAATGTTACAAACTCTGCTCAAGGCACTACATCCAGTATCCTTATGCACGTGGCATTTGCAAGGTGTTCTAGTCTCTGTGCTAGAGATGTGGGCGTGTGCCTGCGTGTATATGACTCACCAATGTCACACAGTAAGGCTGGCACCCTGGGATTCAAGCCCAGCCCAACCCCAGCCCCAACCACAGCACTCACTTTCTTCTCAGTCTGACATGTGACTCTCTTATCTACTCAGGAGCTAATGGACAAAGATGTGGTGTTTTACCAAAACCCTGACTTATAAGTCTTCAGATTCTCTTCTTCACTCAGCAGAGGCACACTGTGAGGGGTCCTAGTTTATTGAAAGCAATGTATTATTTTTTCTTTTTCTTTTCTTTTTTTTTTTTAGGGCAGAACCAGGGATTGAACTCAGGCCCCTGTGCTTGCCAGGGAAGTGCTTATTCCACTGAGCCATCTCCCTGGTCCCCAGCAATATGATTCAAAAGAAAAGAATGGATGGAGATCTTGTGTTAACTTAAAGTTCAGTGGATCAACCTGCTTGCCAGCACTGTACATTCCAGAATGGCAAACTACTCAACTCCTTCCTTCTTCTCCAAAGACATTAGAGATTGTTTACATGCTCACACCCAAAACTGGGCCTCTTCAGCCCTCTCCAGTCCTCACCAAGCATTCACAGCCATCTTGCAGTGCAGCAAAGCTACTGTACCTCATGGGTAGCAGTGTGAAGAATGGGGCTGAACCTCTGCTCCATTATATGAGCACCAGTCTCTGGGCCTTATAGTTTGCCACATGGAAAATGCGAGGAGCGGATTGCGGGTCAAGGGCTTGCTTCATCACACAAGAGCACACAGTCTGTCACACACAAATGACAACCAACCAAACCACAGCCACTTGTCTCCTAGCTCCAGAGGGTTGGAGCCACAAATCAAGATCTCTACACAGAGGGCTCCTACCACAGGAGCCTGTTCCACACCCCTCTCCCAGCTGCCAGCGACTCATCTGCCGCCGTGGGGGGTTTGTAACCTCAACCTTCATATGACATTGTTCTGTCTCTGGGCCCCAAGTTCCGCCTTCACATGGATCTTCTCATATAGGGTCAGGATAAGAGACCTGACCTGAGCATCATCAAGGATGAATGTCCAGGCCCAAAGGAGAAAACACTTGGAGCTACTGGGACTCAGGAGTTCAGTGTCCCATGGGGGCACACGACACTTACTTGGTTTTTACTGAATAGAAGCATTTTAATTGTTTGACTTTTGCTTGTATTAGTCTGTATCTATGGTACATGACAATGACATTCACTGCGGGGAGCTGGTGCAGAGCACAGCACATCTTCGTGGCTTCTCCATCCCTTTCCCCTTGCCTCCTTGCTGTGCCATCTGCATCTTGGGCCACTGCCCATTTGCAAAGAGCCGCCTCTCCATTTTATCTATCTTTTATGTTTCATAGATTTAAGAGGCTCGGTAGCCTCCTATTGCATTTATTCCAATGGAAGACACTCCCACAGGGAAAGTGAGAACTCTGGGGCTGGGGGCAGGGCTCTTAGGGCACCCTGGGTGTCAGTGAGCAGGGTCTGTCCCTCCTGTTCCCATCTATGGCAGGCTGTAGTGCTCACCACTCCAGCACCTACCATGTATACTCAGGGACCACAGATACACTGTTCCATGTAACCAGGGATAGCTCCGTTCTCGTGGACCAAAATGAGCCATTCTATGTCATGTGACACAGTGGCCTCCATGAGACATATCTTGATTTAATAGAGAAATAAAACCCACATAAGGTCATAAGCTAAGACCATCATAAAGCACAGGCAGATACCCTATACTTTAGTGTTCCCAAGCTACTTTTTAACTCTGAGTGAAACAATTTGCCTAATGTATACAGAAATGGTTCGATTAATTTCCTTCTGTAAGTAATACCAACCTGGCCCCTACCACATACCTTACTGCTTTTCTCCTGCTCCTTTTTTAATGTTGAAATTCCAGAGACACAGGAGGAAACCCAGGCATGTTTCAGAAAGACAGGAAATGGCCCTGGAAATGAAGCACACTCTCACTTCATTAAAGAACTTTGGAGGAATCTGCAAAGAAATCAAGAGCAAGATTCCAACTGCTCTGTCTAGCACAGGCAGCAACAGCAATTCCTGCAGCTTCATTGATAATTCCCCCACTCAGAGACAGTCTTGAAGCCCTTACTTTTTCTCAGGTTCACTGCTCAGGCAGGCAATTGGTTGGTGTGGACTTGATGGTAAAGGTAACCTTGGAGGAAAGACTTGAACAATGGAAGGCATCAAACCTATGGAGGTGTGACAGACTACTTCCACCAGGAATGCTGCTGTGCAAACACCCTCAAGCATGAGCCAATCTGCTGAGCTCCAGGAGAAGCTCAGAGGCCAGGGATAGCAGAGGCCCAGGGGAACCTGAAGCCTGAGCCAATTTAGAACCAACAGAGGCAGGGAGTTTGTGTCATGCTAAACCAAATCCAAACCAACAAGATATTCAAGTTAGCTTGCAATGTTATAGCTTATTTTCATTAGCTTTTAAAAATCCTCAAAAATGGGTCATTTCCAGTTTCATTTCGCCAAGGATCCTACATGGGCGACTATTCATGAGCCAGTCACCTCCTATTAGAAACAATCAAGCCCGCTGTATGTAGTAGCCTATGTCTGTAATCCCAGATGCTCGAGAGGCTGAGGCAGGCAGATTAAAAGTTCAAAGTCAGTCTAGTTCACTTAGCAAGGACAAGAGAAGTGGCTTAGTGGTGGAGCACTTGCCCAGTATGCAGGAGGCTTCCGGTCCCCAGCACTACTACAAATAATACTAAAAATTATAAAGAGGATCCAGACCAGGAGAGTTCCTGCTCTTATTCACCCAATGATACCACTCGAGAATGGGAAAATCAGGACTGGAAAGTAAATATTAGACCAAGACTAGAGTCCTAGTCCCCATATGGTAAAATGAACAAAAAACAGCTCAGCCAATAAGCATTCCAATCCCAATTGTTTGACATTAACATACAAACCTTCCATGGAACAAGAATCTCCGGGCACTGGTGCTAAGGCTGCCCAGACCGAGCAGCCTGCAGAAGAACTTGCCCTACCATGTCCTCCTCCTCCAGTGTCAACACAGACCAAGCACAAAATGTTTCACTCCACGGATAACCCAACACCTACAGTATTGTAAATTCTCCATTAATATGCTGCACAACAACTAACATTAGAGTTGGATTTGACCAAGTCTCTCTCAAAATGAGAAGAGTTAATGCATCTAAAGCCACAACTTTCTTTGACAAAGTATTTCTCCTTTTCTATGCATGTCTAAGTCAAGTAGCCCAAGCAAGCTAACAGGAAAAGAGCTCCTTCCCATATTTTGTTGCTGTTCTTGTCTCCATCCCATACTTTTTACCTGACAACAGCCTACAAAGACCGAGGGAAGGGCTGTTATCGGTGGGCCTTTTGTCCCAACCATGTTGCAGCTTATTTTCAGCAAAGCAGTAGCTAATAATTATTGGTAGAACCATTGTATTCTTAGAACCCCCAAGTTTTTAAATGTGTGCAGTACAGGGTCTTACTACATAGCTCAGACGCATATTGGTCCTCCTGTTTTCAGCCTCCCTGTCCCTGGGATTACAAGCATGAGCCACCACATCCAGCCTTGGTGGCCAGCTTAGCACACCCAGGGGCAAGGCCAGTGCAGCATGTGGTGCCTGCACTTTGCCTGCACAGGACCTCAGTCTGTGGCGCTATCTCGCTGACCCAGGACCCAAATTATTGTTCAACTGACAAAATTATTGTGTCTATTCCAGTTGAAATAGAAATGGCTTTGAAACTGTGAAACTGGCTACCTAGGGTTGATCAGATGTTTTCTTTATGTTCCAACAAGGTATAAACACAGGTTCAATAATCAATATAATTTACTGTGTTAAGAGTGAATTTGTAAGTCTTTTAAAATGTTAAGGAAAACATGACTGAATTAATAAAATAAGGACTCAGGAAGTGAAAAACTTACAACACTTGATGATTGGTGACATGTGTCTTATACATATATTTATTAAATTTACTCCATTCATAGCACCATTGATGCATCAGTTAACTAACTGGAGGTTGGGAATGAACGTGGCCTATGTGCGCTGCACTCTTGAGCTGCAGTCTAGTCCCAGTTTATTCATTTTAAGTCTATCACATACGGAAAGCTCCAATAAGTCCTCTAGGCCACGTGTAGCCAAGGGTGTATGCCCTGGAACTGGCTTAGTAACACCAGTTGATTTTAACAAATTAGTAAACTGAACTGCTGTCAAAGTAATTTTTTGAGCTTTTGTCCTGTTTTATTTATTGTAGCCTTCCCAGACAGACTTGAAAAGTCATATCACTAGTTGAAGGCTTATAATAATTACTTTAATTGTGTGTGATTTAATCCTTTAAATCACCCATCAGGATTTAGTTTTTCAGCTCTTTCAAAGAACTATAATGAGTTCAGCAATGATAAGAGGAATTCCACGTGACACTTGCACAAAGAGCAGAGGGCCCCTCTCAGTACCCCCACCCCCCTACACACACCTACAATATTCCTGGGAAGGAAGGAGAAGTTCCCTGTCTCCTGAAATGCTGAACGTGAATGTCACATCTCAATTCTCCCAGAAATGTAAAGCAAAACAGAGAGCGAGGGAGAGGTAGGAGCTACCATCACCATGCAGTTTTAATCAAAATCTTTCACAGTGCTGTCTTATGGTACCATGTAACCGCGAACTCAACAACTTCACCTCTCATTCTAAGAAGAGGAGGCAGGGAAAGAAAAATAGCAGCCAATGATGTTTTCCTATCAAATGTTGGAACTGGGCTGCATAGGCCCAGGAGCCCCACAAGAACATTATCCTTTTCTTCAGCTCAACACCTGAAATGACTTAGAAGGATTATTGCCAAAAGCCATTTTTAACTTCCTTTTGGAGGATAAGGAAGTTAGAAATGTCAGTTTTGTAAACATCTTTATCAGCTCTGTCTCCAAAAACTTCTTTCCCTTTCTCTTTCATTCTTGGGCTATTTTCTTTGATAAAGCCAAGCTTTTCACCTCTGATGAAGTTTTTTACCCAGAGGACTGAAGACCTTCTCTCTGCCCTCCCTCTCTCTCTCCCTGTCCTCCTCCTTCCTCTGCTCACTAGTGTATGAGTGCTACGCATTCTCTGCACACCAAACACTCTTACAGGCACCAGACAGACAGTGCTTTCTAAGGAAAAAAAAAAAAAAAACATTCCAGACCCACCATGGGAGCTAAATGGAGACCATGAGGGAAGCTTGCCGCTGTCACATGGCACCAGTATGCCTGGGCACAGGGCCTGTGTAGACACAGCGCTGCTCTATGGTGGCCCGGCTCTCGGCCCGCACACAAGGGCCTGGATGCACAGCGCATTCCTCCTGCAGCCCCTGGGTGGCAAGAGACCCCGCAGCAGAACTGGGCACTCCCCAGGCCCCAGGGACAGCAGCCCCAGCCCTGGTCAGCACTCCCTGAAACCCTCACTGCTCCAGCCTTCCCTGCACTCCGCACCTCTGCTCCACGTCCGTGCCCACAGCACTGAGGCCAGGGCCAGGGTTCTTCCTTCCACTCTACACACAAGTAACTGGAATCCCAGCAAAGCCAAGGGGCCGCCAGAGGTTCACAGAGCTGAACCAAGAGCCATGGGCAGGAGCACAAACTTCTGCTTCTGCACCCAGCGCCCCCCCGCGCTCTCTCATCTTTCTCCACTGTCAGAATCTGCTCCGTACAAGTCCAGACTGGAGAAGGAATCCAACCCCTGCACACCAGTGACAGGGGTTGTTGAAGGCACAGAGGGCGGAAGGTTTCCTGGTCACCCAGGCAGGCGCATGCAAGGCCAGTGTCCCGGCGTGTACGGCAGACAGCTGTGGAGTGGAGAGCGGGGACAAGGACAGACAGAACCATGACGAGCAAGGTCCCCAAGGCTCCCCATGTGTCCAGAACAAGTTGCCATGAGGACCAGCATCAGATCACCTACCCACAGAAATATTAAAGGTCTTATTTTATTAATCAGGGACAACAGCTCTCGGTTTAGCAATTAAGTCTCCATCTCCAAAGTTTTCCATGGGCTGAGGTGAAGCAAATTCCACTTCCTTGCTGTGAGAGAAAGATTGTTTAAACAGTGAGTGCTGCTGCACAGCTATCTCCCCATCAGCAGTCAGCTAGGCAGTGCAGGACTGAGACTGGAGAAACAATCTTTCCCAGTGCCCACCACTGGCCAAGTTTCACTGCCACCTGAACATTATTTTCAAACATGCTAAGGCACTTACCTGGGAGCAGCGAGCACGGCCTCGCCTTCATGGTGAGAAGTATTCCACATCACAACAGGCTGCATTCACTTCCTTTCCTGCAATCTCAACATGCTTCCTTGTTACTATAACCGTCTCTCTGCATTCTGTCTGTCTGAGATAGAGCTACTTCCTTCATCTCTCAGGGTACCTTGCCCAGGCTGGACTGTTCTTTTGAGGTCTGATCTTAGGGTAATAGATAGTGTGTGCTTTTTGAGGGCGCCCCAAGGCAGCCATGATTCTTTAGGGAAAATCGAGTCGCTGGCTTGGGGTTTCAGGTTTCTCTGGCCCAAAAGGTCCAAGTGTGCAGATGTATCCCAAGGAACTCAGAAGAGCTCATGGTGTTTGTTATCTTACTTGTACAAAGAGGTGACAGAAAGCGACAAGTATAAGACAAACCTAACCCGGCCATGGCTTGGCCTTGCTTGGTGACTACGGCAGCATACTGCCTGCTGTCAGTGGTGTTTGGCAAGAAAGCTTCGGGTCCCCAATTGGCTTATGGAACTCTCAGAGCACCAGTCATTGTAGCCCTGCCCCCATGGGCAGATCCTGTGGGGTACCACTTGCAAATTTTAAATTACTCTCAAACTCAGAGCATAAACATCAGACCCACCATGGGCACCTTTTTATTTCTGGGGTTGGAAATTGAGAAGATTTTGCTGTAGGGTTCACATCAGCAAATGGGAAGAGCAGCGATGATCCCAGCCAGCCCCAAAGAGAGGGGCAGATGTAGAGATTAGCACGGCTTCCAACGAACAAAGGTGCCCCTTTCACATTACTTTGCCGTCTGCCTGCTGCCCCACGCTGTGCCTCTTTGGTGGGGCAAGCCAAGATCTGGACCTAGAAACGACTGTTAGTCACATTTTTGAAAAAAACATATTTTAGCAGCAGCCGAAAACATGCACAAAGGCAGCTGAAATGAAAAAGAAAGCGCAAGACAGTGAGGAGCATCCACCCCTGCAGCCAAAACAACTCAACAGGGCTCGGCGTCCCGCAGCCTCCTCTCTGCTGCAGAGCGGACTTGCGAAGCCATCAGGAACGAGGAGGCCAGCTCTGATTACCGCTGTGATTTGGGGGTATGCTTATCCTTTGATCGAAAAATCTGCTCAAATGCATCCTCCCACATACACGCTATGTGCCAGGCAAAGGGCCAGCTGTGGTCTTCACAAAAAACAAGGTTGACAAAGGCTGTTTTCATTCTAAAGTCCTGGATGGGAGAGAGATGGACCCCCATGCCAGACTTCAGCCTGCAGGAAAAGAAGTCACTGTAGGATGCTAAAGAGGCCAAGTGATTTTAAAATAAATGGCCAAAGACCAGGGAAACAATGACCCTGAATGGAAAATTACAGGAGAAAACATTAAGTGAGATATAGAGTCTGGGAAACAAAGGCAGGGAAGGAAGAATGGGAAGTTCAATCCTTCTCTGTAAAATATCAGTCCCTTACCACGTTGCCTTTCTTTCTAGATAGAGGAGACCTGGTCTTTGGTCTATGATAGATACCAGCTCTGCTGGGCTACAGAGCCCACCCACCGCCCTGTACTGTCCAACACCCCAGGTTCCCCACCAGATGCCACCAGCACACAGTACCATCTGATCTGCTCTCTGTGCACACAGTCACATACGTGCAAGGTCTCCTTATAAATAACTCACTTCCCAGCCACATATGTGCACAACAGAAAAACTGATGCATTGCTTGCCAATCACCAAAGAGCACCACGTGAGGGGCACATGTGCGATCAGGCCTCCCAGCCTGCTTCTTCTAGCTCTAGGTTTGCCTCCGACATGGAAGGAAGACCCCACTGACACGACAGTGGTCTGCAGGAGGCACCGCAAGGCATGGCCCCGGAGCAAGGCTGGGTTTCCTCAGAGTTCGAGTGGTGACAGGGCCAGCTGTGCAACAACCCACAGAGCCTCTGCTCCACTCTTGAGGCTATGCACAACCTGCTCCTTCTCAGAGTTAGTCTGCAGTGTCCATTGCAAAGGCTTTGTGAGGGAATCATCTGCATTTCTGCTTCCCGGGGCACCTACACTGTGCTTGTTCACTTAGGATTGGCTTTTCCCCGGGAAAGGAGGCAGGATTTCAGACACGCGTGCCTCGCACACAGACGCTGAGCCCCACACCTCCTGTTCCTCACACGCATCCTCCAGGCCCCCTCTGAGCTCCCTGTGGCCCACTACAGATGGAAGTTGCTGTCCTCCCTCTGCACACTCTCCCCTACTCCACTGCAACTACTAGCTTCAGAGCTCTTGGCTCATTCAACTAGGCTAGATCTTCAGCGCTGGGTATTCTCTTCAGCCACGATGGGAAAGGCGGACTGTCAAACAGATTCCCTGGGCAGCCAGCAAGAAGATGAGCAGACTACACTTCTGGGTATGAGCAGAGGATCATGGGGGTGGGGGTGGACTCCTGGCCGGACTTCACCCAGGACACTCGGGGTCTGTACCTGGCCTCTCACCCGAGCCTCTGGCACCACAGCGCTCTGCTTCCTGGCTGCCGTGACCTACGCGGCTTTGCTCAGCCCAGTGCGGTGACCATGAAGTTTCACCTGCGAGTCAGCTCTGCACGAACTGAATCCTCTGGAATCAGGAGCCAGAACAAGCCTTTTCTCCTTTAAATTGCAGTGCTGCAGTTGTGTCCAGCAACAGGATAGCTGACTAAGATGGCAGTGCAGCAAGCCAAGCCCAGCACCCACACGTGACAGCAAGGATCCTACCACTGCAAAACCCAGCTCTGATTTTCCTTTTAGACTTGTTCTAGCTTCTTCCTCTGGCTCTTGTCCCCTTCTAGGATTTCCTGACTCCGTGGTACCCACCGTGCTTGGCACTGGGGAAATATCCTGGTCTGGAGGTATCTAAAATTCAAGCAGATGGAAAAAGGCTTGCTTTGAGAAAAAGACAAGTATCAATACAAATGCAAAACTGTAAGCAAAGCTTGGGAGGGGGCCTGTGCAAGGGAGGTGGCTTGCAGCCTGAGTCTCACCAGCTTCGCAGTGACTACCCCCACCACATGTGTGCTATTCTGGTGGACAGCCACAAAGGCTTGGGCCAAGTCTTCTGAGAGGCCCATCTATTTCTGTGGTACTTAAGACTTTTCTTTGAGAATTTGATAAAACTGGAATATGTTTATGCCCACATGTACACAATCAATATCTGCTGAGGTTAATAGTACACGTGACGATAGGAGGGAACCAGAGGGCCCCAAGTCTTCAGTGCACTGAATCTGAAGGAAAGGGGTTCACATACAAACCCACTCACTACCTTAGAAACAGCACCTGGCATTCACTTAGCTTGGAAGCTCTGGAAGAACTTGTCAGCCTTGGAAACCCTTGCTTGAGTTACTGGTGCTGACAGACTGACAATGACATTTACACCTTAGAGAATGCTGAGTTTGGGTTCCAGGGACTGGGCAGCATGGGAAGATCTCCTCCTCCTGCCCTCCACAGGGCCTGCAGGCTGCCTCTCCAGACGCCCTTGAGCTCCCGCTTCCGTCCAGTCACCTTCTCATTCCTAAGATGCCCACAACATAGAGGAGGAAAGGTTTATTCTGTCTCTTAGACACGCTCCCTGGCCAGCTGGCTCCAAGGCAGAAATGGCACAGCAGAGGGGCCTGGCAGAGGAGAGCTGCTCCTGTCACTGGGGTCAGGAAGCAGAGAGAAGGGGCGAGCCAGGGACAGAACCCCTCATCTCGCTCCCAGGGCTCAGACATCCAAATGGGAAATGCTCACGGCGCTGGTCCCCATCACCGCCGCAGGCACCGGGTCAGGTGCGTCTCCAGCCCCTCACGTCTGCTTAGAGGCGGCGCTCTGCTGAGCCCCTTCCCGGCATCTTCGCTCCTCGCACAGCTGTCTCTGTGTCTCCACTTCCTCACTGTATGAGGGCGCCGGCCCTACTAGATCAGGACCCAACCAATGGCTTGATATGAATTTGGTGATCACTGTAAACACCCTAAGTAAGGTCCCCCTGGGAGGTTCAAGAGCTTAGAATTCTGATGCATTTGGGGTGCCCAGTTCAACCCCAAACCAGGACTATCATCAGCTGTCTTTATTAGACACTGAGAAAAGTACAGCTAAGGTGCCCATTATTAAGTGCACTGATCCAGCAGATGCCAACTGAGTCAGGGAAGAATGTATTTTCTTTACAGTAAAAAAAAATAGAGGGTGAAGAACTGGCAGTGTCAAGTGACGAATTATACTGCATTTGTCAAAGAATGCCGTGAGAGTACCTAATCCTTGCCGCTCTGCTTCTGCACACGTGGACACTGTCACCAGTGAACTCGGCCTGCTCTCACTTTCTGAAGGGCGAGCACTCCATAATCTCTGAAATGCTGCTGCCAGCGCCCCTCTGCTGGTAATTTAGGGATCATAGAAGAGAGGAGAGAAGCGAAATCACTTATCCCTGAGGTGCGCAGAAGGCCTGAGCTGTGCTTTATCTCCGGATAAAAGAGGAGAGAATTGTTTAGCGCTCATTCGCATAGCATACGTCAGCAACACAAGGACCTCAAGCAGCACTCGGGACGGCGTTAAGGACGGCAAGAGCCATTTCTGAGAGTGCCCGTGTGTGCTCTCCCCGGCTGGCCGTTAGCGCTCTGTCTCATCTCCTACCGTGAAAATGAAGGGCCCCGGCATGCACACACCGCAGCAGAGGCCTGGAAGAGGTGGAGGCAGAGCCTGGCACGAGGCAGCAGGGGCAGAGTGTACCTGCCTGGCCATCGAAGGCAAGCCGAGAGGAGAGGGGTGGCCTCCCTGCTAGCCCATCCTGCATCTGCTTGAAGGATTCTTCTGGCCTTTTGTCTTTAACCTTCCCTCCCCTCCCTCCCAAATAAAATTTACTTTTTGTGACTGCTGTGGGTGTTTGGGTTCTTATTTTAATTTATTTTAAAGTTTGATTTAAATTTGGAACCTCCATAAGACTTTTGACATTTATTTCTGGGGGTGTTTTCTGTAGCTCGATGAAGTGGGTGTTGAGTGACAGGCAGGTTGCTATGGAAATAGCTGTCACTGCAGAGACTAAGACTTTATTTCGTACCCTTCTTTTGTCAGGCAAAGGTTTGTGGGATATTTTTAAAATAGTGTAAGTGCTCAGGAATTAATAGGGAGCCACCCAGTGACTCGTTTCTAACGTTCCCATCAGAACCTGCAACTGTTTGTACTCAGTTCAGCTCTGTTGTGCGCATGCATTGAGAACTTGTTGGCTCACACCAATGTTTTCTCATATTGTTTTCTCCTTGGTTATTTTTCCCACAATTCCCCTGTGAGGACCCCACCCCTACTCCGTGAAATTCTTCAAGCGAGGACATTGTAAGGATTAAAAGCAGTGAGCAGTTCTCCCAAAGAAAGTTCCTTCAAGTACAAACACAGACGTGGGCATCCTGCTGTCTCCCCTAGACTGCGTTGTCTGAGCAGCTTCTTCAGTTTAGACTTTCACAGCGGAAACTCATAGGATCAGAAAATACATGCACATTAAAAGAGGAGCAGACGGCCAGTGAGCAGCTCAGCAGACTAAGCGCCTGCTCAGGCAAGCTTGAGGACCAGGTGTGATCCCCAGCATGTGCGGTGTTTGCCCCACCCCCAGGCGCGCTGAGCTGGCCACTGAGTCTGGGCGTGGTGGTGCACATCTGCAATCCCAGGGCTGGGGCGGCCACTAAGAGTTCAAGCTCTGTAGTGAGACCCTGTAGCAAATGCATAAAAAAGAGAAGCAGGTCAGTTGCCCTCGAGCCTCGGATATATACTAAGTCTGGTTCACTTGAAGTTAGATATAAGACAGACTTCCAAACTAAATCTCCATTGCCATTACCGCCACCACCACCATCGCAGCCACCATCTTTATCACCAACACTATCATCCTCAAATCTCCTTTGTCTCAGAACTGTCCTGTCTCATTCCCTATTCACTACAACCCTAAGAGCCCCTGAATCCTGAACACTTTCCAAGCATCAAACAAGAAGAGAATACCTGAAGCCTCAAGGAACCCGTGGAGTCATTTGCTCTGAACTGATGAAGAATGACCTTCATCTAAACTACTTCCTCTGAGTCTGAATCCAATCATCCCTTCCTTTAGAACAAGACCCTCCGCGGCTGCCTCGCAGTCCCACACACATGAGCCCTGGCTGGATTGGCAGCTCAATTTCTGAGTAGAGTTCAGGGGATGAGTGTTTGCATGCTTCGTGTCTTTCTGGCTGTAGTCAATTTCTGCCATCTCTTTATCAGCCTTGTTTAGCTTCTTTTATTTGAATGTCAAACTTTGCATTTGTTAAGGACCCTCATCCAAGACCTCTGCTGCAAGAGCAAACTTTCCCCTAGGTAATGCTTCAAACTTACACTACCAAAATAAAAATCGAATTCATGGAGGATGTAAAATATATAGAAACACACATTTATTTTCTTGAAACCCTAGCTTGCATTCACACATTTCCTTTTGTCATTTCATTGGAGGGAGTTTTAGGGTGATGTTTTTCCTACTGCACAAGAGTTCTAAGTGTTTAGATTATATTGATACATGAAAATTTACCTAATAAATATGCTTATCATATTTTCTTATTTTTAAAAGATCTGAAAGATTAAAACAGATCTTGATTCTGTGTAGCAAAGCATGATTTGACATTACAAGGACGTTGGGCTGTTTTGGGCTAGATTTAGGAAGAAAACGGGAGGAAATTTTCTACCAAGGCCCAGGTCATCTGACCTCCTTGTTCCTAGAAGAGTGGAGTTGAGGCAAGAGTGGAACACAGACTGACTGTTTTGACTTTTTTCTGCAAAAAGTCTGAGTAAGTCCTGTTAGATACAGATCTTATAACAAATAAAAAGGTCAGAAAAGGAAAAGTATTAGGGAAGAAATCATCTCATAGTATGAGTAAAATCTAAGAAAATAGTGAAGTAAGCCCAGACCCCAACCATCATAATACAGACTAAGACCCCAAGCTACCTGTGAGAGTATAACATTATTTATTTTTATAAAAACAAGCATCATTTCCTGTTTGTTTAAACATAGCACAGTAAAACAAATACAAACCCTTTTAACTTGTGACCAGCGACATCAGAATAAAACATCCCCGAGTTGAAAATATCACAGGTCCGAATACATTCCATACTGCATCCTAGCAATCATTCTCGCTTACCCCAGCCTGCCTCTGCATACTCAGAACACTGCTGCTAGCCTGCAGCTGCACAAAACCATCAAACAAACACACAGCCTGTTTCATAATACAGTGTCAAACATTTGTGTGGATTCAGAAAGTGAGTGACATGACAGTGTCCAGGGACTGCTTTGGCACTGCCGTCAACCTGAAAAGCCATGTGTGTCCAAGCATCCTGAGACTCCCACTGACCCTGTAGTCCGAAGGGCTGGGATTTGGCTTCCTGAGTCCTGTGATATGCAACGTCAGGCATACAGTGATTCAGAGATTTCATCTCCTGTCTTCAAAGACGCCTGGCCTACTTTATGATCTCTAGTCACATTTTGTCACACACCCTTGTTTTCTCTTTTGCCCCTCCCTCTCCATCTTCTCCTCATCCTTCTATGTCTACTGCCTATGATGTTCCTCCTGATCTTTGTCATCATTTTCATCACTATGACTTGGGGGGAAGACCAAGCCTGGAAGTCCTCTTCTAGCTTGTGCTTCTTGTAGTCATATGCCACTGTAAGTAGCTTCCCTGCAGACCCAAAAGAAGCTACAAGAGATGTTTTCCTTCTATGCCCTCTCTTTGGCTCTACTTGAAGTTGAATTAAAGCTAAGTGTTCTGTTGAATTTTGTGATAAATGAGTCCAGGGCAGGCATTACCATTAAATTAATAATCTGGGTAATCCAGCTATACTTACAGAATTCATTTGTAAACTGTAATTATCAACCATGTACTGGAGGCTGACACATACAAACCTATGTCCATATAGTTTGCCCTCACATAACACAGGAAAACTGAAAATCCAATAAGTGAACTCTTTTACAGGAGACATAACCAAAAAGCCTGTTGTCACTTTAACAGAGTACAAATCAATAAGTGATGTAGAGTTTTACTTTTTGTTAACATTAGGATGTCCACCTCAGCAATAAGCACGCTATAGATCAGAAGTTGGGACACGATGTTGTTCTAGGATACACGAGTGAAAAGCTTCTTATTTTAGAAATGTAGACATCAGTGATCTTACCACTCTGCTATCTTAGGAAGTAGACTATAACTTATAGCTTCCACACTGGGCTGTCCAAGTCTGCGAGGGGATGGGCGGACCCTGGTACATTATAGTAGAAATTACCCATGTACAACTGCCAAAGAACTTAATAAAGACAGCTCTCCTTAGTCTCATTCACACTGAGAATAAATGAAAGTGTCACTACTCATGCGGCTGTCAGACAGGATCGCATCTGAGTCAGAGCAGACACCATGGGATCTACCTTGACTTTTTATTTACCAGATCCTTGGAGAAAAGAATCCACAGAATGGAAAAGGGGGTGGGGGACACTCTACTACCTGTAAAGCTCATGGTGGGGAGATTTTTGTTTATTTTCTTTAAAGTTACAGAATGAGGGGCAAATTAGGATTTGATTTCCATGCTGGCTCTTTCTTGTCAGTGGAGGGAAGTCACTAACAGTTTTCTTTTGCAGTACTAGAGACAGAGCCCATGGTCTCACCTTGTACACAGCCCCAGTTTTACTGTGTTTCATTTTGAGATAAGATCTCACTAAGTTTCCCAGGTTGGTCTCTCACTTACCATCCTCTAGCCTCAGTCTTCTGAGCAGCTTGGTCAATAGGGATGGACCGCCATGTCTGGTGTTCACTTAACTTTTTGTGCCAATATTTTAAAAAAAATATTTTGGGGGACATGCTGCGGAGATAGCTCAGTGGGATAAGCACCTGCCTGGCAAGCACAAAGTCTGAGTTCCACCCCAGTATGGAAAAAAAAAATCAAGACATTGTAATCTTGTTTATTTATTTGGTATAGGGTCATGCTATACACATCTAAAACGCATATTGATTCTCCTGTCTCAGCTTCTCCAGTGCTGGGATTACAGGTATGTGCCACCATGTCCAGTCTCAGCGGCAGGCATAGCACACTAGGAATCAAAGCCAGGTCCTTGTACTTGTCAGGCAGGTGCTTAGACCATTGAGCTATCTCCCCAGCCCCTGTGCTGACATTTTTTAAATGAATAGGATAGCAAAAGTATTATCCCTACACTATGACTGAAAATATTCAATGGAATAAGACAAAAAAGACGTACTCTGCCCCTCAGTTATTTTTCTCTCATTGCTGGGACAAAATGCCTGAAACCAAAACTTAAGGAAGGAAAGGTTTATTTAGCTCACAGTTACTGCAGGTTTCAGGCCATACTCAGCTGGCTCCCAGACATGAGTGGCACATGGCAGAGGGCAGCTGATAGTGGAGGCGGAATGCAGCAAAGAGAAAAGGGAGGGGCAGTGGCCGTGACGGTGGGCAAGCCTCTCTCCTTGCCCACACTGTATGCAGATCAGCCTCCCCAGAGCGGGTGCAGCACTCACACCCATAATCCCAGCCTCGGATCATGAATGAATCGCAAACTCTAGAAGCCACCCCAATGAGTGCATGAGGCTTTAGGGGAACACCTAGACATCAGCACAACACCCTGAAAGCTACCACATGGTACATAAATGCTAATGGACAGCAGCAGTCCACAGAGGCACCAGCAATAAGGAAGACCCACACCCTGGCTAGGAGACCTTCCCACGGGACACCACGAGTCTCCACAGGAAGACACATGCATAGCCACACTTAATGAAGAAGGATAGAAGGGCTCTAATGTCAGCTAGGGTGACATTTTGCCCACAAATGCCTTTTGTACCCAAATTCAAGATAAATTTAAAACTAAAAACAACTAATTTTTTTTTTAAATCTCAGAATTGTGGAGAAGAGATCATGTCTCTGAGGTAATCAAATGACACAGACAAGCCACAGATGGCCCTGGCAGCAACGGTCACTACATGTCTCCCTGGTCTCTTTGCCATGCCTCTGAGTTACTGTCATTTCCTCTTCCTCCTTGATCTCAGACCCCAACTCTTTCAGTGGGCCGGAGGCCTCCGTTCAAAAGCCCCCAGTGGCTCTGCCCTCCAGGATCCGCAACACCGTGGAAGACAGATGTCCCGCACGTGATGCCAGGAGAGCTGCTCCCCCACAGCCTCCTGTGCACTTCTCCATCCCACCCGCCCTCCACCCAGAAACAAGTGGTTTTTCCTCACATGAAAATGTGCTCATGTCACGCTCCCGAGAAAGCCTTTCACTGCCCTTCCCAACTTTCCTCCACAAGGATCTAGTTGCCTACTGAGGAACATGAGCCCTTAGCGCACTGGCTCCTGTCCCTCCAGCTCAAGCCCTTTCCTGGGCAGTTGCTGCTCACTGAGCCTAGAGTGCGCATGCCCAGCCAGCGACTCTGCACTTCTTTGGTGCATAATTTTTCACCTCTGCTTTTTGCTCACTGCACCTGTGTTTGCTCTCCATCACCAGCTCCTGGGGTGTTGCCACATAACCCCTGGACAGCTCCACCATCCCCCCGGGCCCTCTGTGTTCCTCTGAGCCTGCCGGCACCATGCGCTGACTGCACCTCCGCAAGACCACGCAGCAGTGCTGTGCCTTGGCACGAGGACTCACCCGGTGGTCTGGCTGGCTCCTGGGGGCTGGCTCCTCAGTGAGGTCTCCTGCTCGGCACTGGCCCGGGCACTGGACAAAGATGAGCAAGCAGCAGCTTCACAAGGAAAGTGCTGCATGTAACTTTTCATCAAAATGACAGCTTTTAAAGGTACATAAAAAGCAACCACCCACTAACTTGAAAGTGCGAGAAAAGTTCAGATGTCTTTGATTCCTAAGATAAATAGTGAATTTGTTCTCTAACTGTGGTTCTCATGGAGAATGAAAAATGATCTAGGGCTCAGGTAGAACAGAGCTCTGCCCTTTGCCCTGCTCTAGGATCCAAGGTAGAGGTACAGAGCACCTACACGGTGTCATCAGTGCTAGACCATGAAGGTTTCTTTCCAGGATGCAGAAGAAAGGATCTCTTAAGTCTGGAAAACTTTCCATAAACCAATGAATTCCCTAGATTCCAAAGTTATGCTTTTATGTTTTGATCATATTTGCTGAAAGAATGCATTGCAATTTGGGTCCACAGCATCTCCCAAAGGCCCATATGCTAAAGGCTTGGTCTCCAGCCAGGGATATTGGGAGATGAGGGATCTCTAAGAGGTGGGCCTATTGGGAGGAAGTGAGGTCACCAGGGGGCGTGGTCTTCAAGGCAATATTGGGACCATCACTCTTTCTTCTTCCTCCCTTTTGCATAAGTGTGCAGCTGGCTTGGCCACTCACTCTCTACCATGGCGCCCTGCTTGCCCCGGGCACAGAAATAATGGAGTCAAACAAGCCATGGACTGAAACCCCCAAAACAGTAAGTCAAAGTGAACCTTTCCTCTTTTTACATTGATCATCTCAGGTATTTTGTTTTGGCAATTGGAAGATGAGAAATACAGTGGCAAGGCCAGAAAAATTCTGACACCTATTTCACATGCATGTCCAGGGTAAAGGCAAAACAGTGTTCCAAGCAAAACAATGCTTACTATGTGCAAGGAGACTCCTACTAGGAGAGTCCATCTGGACCAGAGCCCATGTGCAAGGCACCCAAACACTGCTCAGGCAAATGCTAACCAGGGATGACTTGGAAGAGACAATTAAGAAACATGTACTATTATGAAACACTGAGCCTGTCATGTTGGTTCTCTTTCTCACTTGCTTTCCTGAATGAAAAATCCTCCTAAAAATTGTGGTGCACAAGATGCAAATCACACTGAGCTTTTAGGACCCTTTTCTCTCTTGGCTGGATGCTAGCCTTTAAGGAACTCTAATGTCATAGTGTCTTTTTATTTTAACTTTGACAAATCTTCTGGAAGATATAATAACATCTGTGTGTGTGTGTGTGTGTGTGTGTGTGTGTGCGCGCGCACAGGGTCTTGATTCACAGCTCGGACTTGTACTGATCCTCCTCTTTCAGCCTCCCTAGCTCTGAGATTACAGGTATGTGCCACCACGCCTGGACTCCATCATCTGCTCAGCATGCCAGGGATCAAATCCTGGCCCTGTGCTTACCTAAGCAAGTGCTTAGTTCTCTGAGCTATCTCCCCGGCCCTAAAATATAATAACTTTGTAATACCTCTGGGCGAAGTCTGTATCCAGTGACACATCAGTCTCAGTCTTGGCCCTCCATTCTGGCCCAGGGTGTTACCACAAAGCAGTAGAAATGAGCTCTTCTGATATTTCCCAACGAGGAAACTGAGCCGTGGGCAGTAACTCATGCGAGTCACACCTTCCACTATCGGAGAGGAAATGCTGACTGTCCCCTTTCTGTCAGAGCTCTGCCAATCGGATGCGCCCCACTTGAAATAGATGATAGGCACCTCCTTCCATCCACCTAAGACCCTCAAATCATCAAGCAAGCCTAAAGATGGTGGTGTACCCCCAACACTTGTTGGGATGGGGGAGGACAAGGAGAAGATAAAAGAGAAGTGGGTCAGATGGCATCTTTCTCTTGTTTGAGCCTTCTATGGCTCTGTTGAAAAATCTACAGATAAGCATTCTAAATCATGGTAAATTACACACTGCATGCTGGTGACTCGGTCATGGAAAATTATGAAGCTACGTGATGTCTCATTTGTTGTGCTGAAAACAAATGTAAATAAATTACTGCGAGGATCTCATTTACATTTAGAAATTCATCCTGATGCATGACATGACTACCGATTTTTTTTTTTATGAGACTTTGAGAAGAAATGCCACTCATTAAACCCAGATCATGAGGATCGTAGTGTGAGCTTGATTTGGCACATGCTTTTCAGAAGAATAAAACTCTCCTCTTCCCTAGCAGGAAAAACACAAGCTCTTCCACTCGCCACACTCACAAGGGCCCGGAGGCCACACTAGGCACATGGCTATTTCTCTGCTTCTGATGACCCGTCTGTTGTTTCCCCCAATCTGAGAAAACCCCAGGGTCACCATGAGCCAGGACAGCTTGTTGCCTCTGAGTGGGAGTGCTTCATGATGACCCAGTCACGGTCTCTGCCCATTGTACCCCTGCCCCATGGAAGCTGGCAGGGGTTTATGGGAAGGAACCGTGTCAGTCGACTCTTTCCAGGATCAAACTCAAGGCTGCCCTCATTTCCACTCTGTTTTGATCAATGTGCTGCAAAGCCAGGGACTCCCTGGGCATGAGCACTGCTCACCAGTGCTACTGAGACCGTGTGAAACAGGCAATTACAGCGGCGGGAGGGATTCCAGGAGCCCTCCTGATCTGGGGTGGCTGTCAGGCTTGTGGCTGTGCTTCATCTATCCCATGCACCTCTGCGGGGACTCATCACCCAGAGTAAAGGCAAGCACTCAGGACACGGGGACAGAAAGTGACAGCACACAGAGTCCTGAGGGCAAGGCAGGCCAGCACCTAACCCAGAGTCCTGCGGCCCATCAGGCCCAGGAGGCAGCAGAATGGGGCCTCGCAGGAGCGCTGCTGCAAGCCTGTGCCTTCTGCATCCCACAGCCAGCCCTGCCTGCAGGTGAGGGCCTGGGACACGGCCTCCCCATGCAGCTGGGACTGTGAGCTCACTTCCCGGCCCTTCAATCTCCTCGAAGCTTTTGTTCCTTTACCCATTCCAAATGGATATCACAAAAAGTTGTTGAGTTTTGCTTCCACCCCACAAGAGTGAAATACAGCCATTTCCTAAATAGGGATATTAGGGTGCGCTCGGCCTCCTCCGCAGCAGAGTATTTACATAAGCCTGAAGAGGCCTGAGAGTTTATTGGTTAAAGGAAAAATAAGCAGGCCATGAAATAATTATTTTTTCATTGTGCCCTGCCAAAGCCATTCAGCCAAAGGCTAAATTGAGCTGCTATTGTGATTATTTGAACTGTGGAGCCAAAAGTCTCTGCCGCGAAGCAGCCCAGCTGGCCTGAATTTCGTTCTGATGGCTAGTTTTCATTCTGGCCCTGGGTCTGAAAAAAAAAAAGTTTCCCAAAATGGGAGGCTGGAAGGGCTGCTTTATTCCAGACCCACATCAATTACCGATTTAGGGCCATTCAGAGAACTTGATTATTAACAAACCACTTCCTGAAACGGTTATGACAGGATTCCATATGCAAACGGCAGGCTGCTCATGCACACAGTGAGGCGAGAAAATTAAAAGGAAGATTTCCTGAATTTACTGGCAGTCGTTTCTTTTAATGCTGATTGTCTTCATGGCAGATGAGCTCTTCCTGGGGCCTCAGGGCTGGCAGGCCACAGCAACTGCAGTCCCAGGCCAGCCTAATGGGGGCACTGACCTGCGCTCGCCTGGAGCCTGGACAGGTGTGTTGAGTGGCTGTAGGATTTCATGACCCACTAAAAGGACCTTCTGGGGCCTCAGGGAGCATTGTGCGCTCTGTTCATTCAATGTGACTCCTCCAGCATCTGGAGCAAGATCTACTCCTGTAGGCACTCAGGGTTTATGGAACGACCAGAGCAGCAGAGGAGGCTGGGCACTGCCTGTGGCTCATGGGCACTCTGTTTCAGTCTTCTAAACAAAAGTTCCTCTTGTGTGTTAGGATGCGCATAAGCCTACAGCTATGACAGCACCCAGAAAATTGCCACATCACTTATCATTTACGAGATCATTACTTTTTTCTACTTTGGCCAAAATCCATTTCTGATAGAAAAAGGAAAGGGAAATATTTGTGCTCCAAGCAATCCAGAACCCAGCGAATGCCACTGCCATCAGAGCTGGTCAAAGAGCAGCTCCCCGTGACTGCCCAGACAGACGGAGCACCGAGCTGCAGCCTGGTTTGTGGGTGGAGAAGGTGCGATGGCAGTTCGAAGACACAATCATGATAGAGCAAGAAATCAAACATGGCAGAGGTCTACAGCTGCACTGTGGCAACAGAAATGGGTTTCTAATTGGTGCTCAGGTATAACACATATGGTTTTCAGAGAAACACTAGAGTCATAATCCAGGCTAGGATAGGTGGGTGACCTTTGCTGTGGCGGCTTAGGACGACACTACCCAAGGTTAGAGTCTCATGGAACCTTCAAGATGGTCCATCCCTCACCCGCATACCCACACCTAAGCCAGACCCCACAGGACAGAGATGGAGACAGTGAGACATGAGCACGTGAGTAGCCTCCAGCCATCTAACCACCACTGTGATGCAGAGCTTTCTTGATTCTTAGCCTCCTTCTCTCTGTGCCCCTCTTCCCCTTCTCATCTCCACCTCTCCCACTCTAGTCTTCACCATCCTCCCTTCTTCCTCACTGTGGCTGCTGGGCCAGCCCACAGCCCGCCATGCTTTCTTACTGTGTGTGTTGCCTAGGCATTTTTTTTTCTTGTCTCTCTTTTTTATTACCAGTTTTTAAAATTTTATTTTAAAGACAATAATTGGTATGACATTAGGAATGGTACACATTTAGAAGACCAAGATGACAGGTATTTAAGCATCATTTTTGTACTACCAATTGCTGTCCTCGATGTAGTTGCTTAGTTCATAAGTAGCATAAAGACTTAGTCAAGGTGAAAATTCTACGCACTAACTGCTATTTTCAATAACTGATGCAAATTCTTAGTACAATCACCTCTGCCATCCCGTATATATACTTCATGATTTTCTCCCTACCATTTTCCTATCTTTTCTCCTTTCTCTCCTCCTCATTGTTTAATCTTTAAGTTCCATTTCTTGTCATTTTACTATATCTTTCACCCTCATTTTGCCAAGTGAAGAAGAATTGTGTCGGGCTACATACAAAATATATCATATATATATATATTCACTTTGTGAATTGCTTTATTATTTTGAAAAAGAAGCAAAAAAAGTGGTAGGACACAGGCTGGCCCCACCGGAGGGCCTCCTTCCCAGCAGCTGTAGGAATGACACCACCAAACGTGGACACAGTGTTCCCTGTGCCAGAGGCACTTCTTGTGCACCATGTTCACCACCTCATCGAACCTTCAGTACAATAAGCTCCATTTCACTGTCACTGAACAAACTGAGGCCCTGAGATAGAAAGTGACTTACTGGAGGTGTCCTGGTCAATTACCAAGAGACAGGAGTTTCAAAACACCCTTCTTACTCTCCATTCTTGGAAGCTGAGCATGGAGGGTTGAGTGTCAGGATCAGGCCCAAGTCCCCAGGGCTGGCAAGCTGCAGCTCTGCTGTCCTGCTTGCTGTCCTGATTGGGACTCAAACCCCAGGAGGCTGAGGGACCAGGAGGGACCAGGCAGAGAGCACTCCCTCAGCCGTCCTGGAATCTGAGTGCCTTCAGGTTCAAGGAATTCTGTAAAAATCTAGGCAATAGGGAACAGTATCTAGACTTTGTTCTGTGAAAAGAAGGCAAGATTTACTTAGCATATGTCCTAGAGAATGATTTTGCCAGTTCTCAGTTATTAAAAATAAAAGCTCAGTAGGGTGACGTCTATCCCAAATAATTGCAGCCAAAAATAAAACCTTTAAAAAAAAAAAAAACCTAAACAAAATCAGTCTAGGGCTTTTGGTTCTAACATTTGGGGTAAATCTATGTGGATTCCAGAAAAAGCTTGTGCACGGGACAGTTAACTGTTTTTGGTCAAGGACAGTGGGGAAAGTCAAGACCGCGCATAGGTAAGAGGAAGCTCCATTCAATTGTTGTCAGGTTCTAGCCTTCTTACACACACCTGCCAGGGCTGATTACCAGCGAAATCCGGTAGTCTCTGCAAAGCCGACCTCTTATCCTTTCCAGGCCCTTGTGCAGATGACCCAGTGCAGGCCAGGCCCAATTTTGGTGGCTCAGGATCAGGACACAGCCAAAGGCAAGTGTCTTGAAAAAGTAGTGGGTAAATGTTTTCATACCAATACATTCTTTTTTTCAAAAAAAGCTTAATTATTTGGCTCAGGGTCTTGCTATGCACTTTTTACTCATAGTGATCCTCCTGTGTCAGTCTCCCAGTGCTGGGGTTGCAGGCATGTGCCACCACGCCTGGTTTCAGCCCTGCAGGGTACCCCTGGGGCTAGTACAACATACAGAACTTGGGCCCTTGTGCTTGCCAGGCAGGTGCTTACATGACTGAGCTATCTCCCAGCCCCACCAGTAGGAGTTTCAGAAGAAGACCTCCATGCCATGCCCAGAAAAGCTTTCTCCTGGGCCAGCTTGTGGCTGGCTTCAGGTGTCCTGCACAGTTGCACAAGGGTGTGACGCTTCCTCTGGCCCCTTTTACACATCATTCCTATCTGCAATGAAACACAGCTGTAAATGAAAAGAAGCAGCTGGAAATGAGCAACTCTCATAGAACAAGGCCAGCGAAACCTGTGAGCCCGGCAGAGAATGACCTCTGTCCACTCTTCTGCACTGAGGTGGCCCTGCATGATGACTTCACCCCTTGCTGCAGCTTTCAGACCTCTCCTAGGGTCCAGGATCCCACAGAACTCCCTATACCTCCTGATTTTACTCCTGTCTGAGTTGGAGCCATGGAAAAAGCCTGACCCACTACAGCGGCCACCACTGCTGCTACTAGATTCCCTCCCAGGTGGGTCACATACATGACCAGCATTTTAACATCACCACTCAGTGTTAATTAAAGAGTCCATAAAATGGCCCTACCCTCAGGACCTTGCTTCCTCTCCAAGAGGCCCGGCCCTCAGTGTGCCAGGCACCCCAGGCTCTGGCCTTGAACCATCCCACCACACTCTGGCCTGAAAGTACCTGGAAGGTGGATGCTCCAACATCTGACCACATGAGAGGTCTCCACTAGGGATATCTAGTTTGGAGGGCTACTAATGTGCAGCCTTTTCTGGCACAGCTGCCTAAGGGATCAGTAACCCCCAAGTTGTGGTGAATATTAACCTTATTAACTTTGCAACCTGCAACCTACTGTGACCCACAGCACCTTATGGGTGACTTGCTTAACAAAAAACACCCCTTACAGAGCCTTGCTGCTGGGGGAGTTGCTCAAAAGGGGTCCCTGCTAGTCACCACCAAGATTCCTGCACCCCAAAACCAAGCCCAGATTGGGAATCCATGGGTTCACTCAACGGTCAGATTTCCCCCTGCTACATAACACCTTTGTCTTTCCTAGGTCGAGCTGTGGGCCGTATTACCAAAGATCAGGCAACAAGAGGCATCAGCAAAGGAAAGAATCTTACCGGTTTTAGGTAGTCTTAAAAATACCTCCTATCACCAAGGCTGCCTGTGCAAGCATGCTGTCCCTAAGAACAACTTCCTAGTGACTATAAAATTCTGGAAAAATTATAGAGCATAATTTTTCATGATGGCCAATACCAAAAAAAAAAAAAAAAAAAAAAAACATTTGAGATGTTCATTATACATAGAAGAATGGGTCATGGATCCCCTCCCCATGACAAACACCCCTTAGAAATGATCTGCTCCCCAGAACCCCACTTGCTACTGTTGCACCCCTCACAACCTGCCCCCTTCATGAGGGCACTCTCCGGCTTGCAAGCCCCCCTCACAGAGTGGATCCATGGAACTGGAAATTCAGTTAAATCTTAGGATTTGGAAACTTTGTTCTTTGTAACCCCCGTACACTTAATTGCTCCTGCTATTTAGTGTCGCAATTATGTTGTCCAGAAACGGAGACAAACAAGACATTTTAGTTTTTAAACAGGAGCTGAAACTGCAGAGAGTGGCAAACCATGCCACTGAAGTTGAGCTAAGTGTGAAAAGAAAATCTTTCACTTCCAGCAGCCATCAGCCCAGGAGGTAGAAGGAAGCTACACCCAGCTCAGAAGGCAAAGCTGAAGGGAAGCCGGGGCTGCAGGGTAAGGGGGCATTTTGTGAAAAGCCCAGGCATGAACAGGACAGCTGGGAGCAGCAGTATGCAGCTGTCACTCCACTCTCAGGAAGCTGAGGCGGGAGGATCACAGCTTCAAGGTCAGCCTGGGCAGCTTAGTGAACCCAAAGTCAGCCTGGACTACAGTGCATGATCCTGTCTCAAAAAATTAAACAAAATGAACAGACAGGACAAAATAAGCAAATAATGATACAGACAACGCTTGTCCTTTAGCTGCTAAAGTAAAGCAAGAAGCTTTCTGTACGGAAAATGACCCTCACACATATTCATGGTGTCCATTTAGCCTGGTTCTAATCTTCCTACCAAGGGTTCCCCCACTAAATGGCTTATTTGTAGGAGCAGGCAAGGAAATAAACAGTGATAGCCTGATATTTACCACACACACCCCATCCCAGGAACTGTAACAAGAATCCCCGCAAGTCAGATGAGGAGTGGACCCAGCCATGTCCGCTCTGGGGACCTGGCCCTCAGTGTCTCCTGCACCCCTCTTCTACAGGTGCCTGTGGAAAGCTGGGGACTCACAGATCAGCACCTCATGCGGCTGACGGGAGGCTCCGTCTGCCCAGTGCCTTTCAGCATCCCACACACCAGGAGGCATTAAAATGTGCACGCCGACATTGCCACAAGACCCCACCCTCCGGGCAGACAGCCATCGCCCTGGAGGAGAAACCGCACTCGGACCCTCAGAGGCCTCTGGTGCCCACCCCGGAAGCAGCCAGCAGTGTGCCTGGTGGCCAAGGGTGCAAGCCCACTGAAGCTCACTACAACTAACTCCTCCTGAGGTGTGTGGTTGAGGGAACTGGGGGGAATGCTGCATCTTCAGGAACATTAAATTTCAAGAGTCTGCCTCACTACAGAGACAATGGGCTTTAGCTGACAAAATCAGATGGGCCAAAAGTATTTCCCGACCCTTGGAAGTATGCACTACTTATGTGCCTGCGTAGGTCATAGGTCGGTGCACGGACCACATACCTGACTATAGGCGTGAGGGCCCGGGACAGCCGGCTGGTGGCTCTGTCTAGCTTCGGGCCTTTCTGCACTGAGTGAGTCTCTGCAATAGCTCTCTAGGCTCGGCTTTGGAGAAGTCCTAGCGGGATGTGCTACTGCCTTATGGAAGTTTTAACCAACAGATGTGTTCTCCACCCTGGACTCTCCAAAGAACATGTCCCCTCCTCTCCGCCTTCAAATAGAAAGTTCTTGTGTACCTGGACAGCTCAGAGTTTAAGACCAGTCCTACAAAAGTCCAAAAGAAAATTAAAAGGGAGACAAAATTAATGCTAACCCTTACCTTTGGCAGCTTTCAAGACTTCGGGCCATGGCTTACCTGTATAAATAGAAAGAACTAATTTGCTACAGGAATGCCCGTGGGCGAACATGTCCTGGCTAATGAACTGTTCAGCTCTTGCATGATTAAACAGCTGGTGGGGGAAGTGTAAAATCAGAGGGCATAAAACAAGAAGAAAAACTGATTAGCAGCCCCTTTGTAAAGCAGTCCAAGAAAAAGAAAATCCTTTTCTGTACGGGCTAGCTCAGAAGTGGGCTGCCAGGGAAAAGACAAGCTTGACTCCCCAGGAAGCCAGGCAGCCCTGGGCAGCTGTCTGTGTTTTTAAAATTCCCCAAGCAGGGAGGCTCGGAGAAGAGAGAAAAGACACCCAGCCACTTCCAAACTCGCTGCCCAACGCAACAGGTCCTGCCAGTTGTCATAAAGTTAATTTTCTGATACGTTGCAAAATGCGTTACATAAAGCGGAAAACTCAGGCTGGGCTTCGAGTCCATTCAATTTTCTCCCCGGAGTACTCGGCGAGACCACACTTGGCTTTAACTACCGCCAGACCAATTCATTAAGAAAAAAGGGTACAGTCTCGAGCCAGAATATTTATACTCCTGGCTCAGTAACAATCTATTTTGGGGGACAATTTCCTGGGCTGATGGCATGGCAGGGCTCTCCCACTCAGAACGCCCCGGGCCTGGGCTGCAGCTCCCTTAAGTGGGGAGAAGGGGTCGGATCCAAAAGGCAGAAGTGCACAGGGACTGGGCACAGAACAAGGGCTCGGGAAGGGGCAGCGGCAGGGCACCCACCGGGTCCCTTGGGCGGATCGCACTAGCACATCACTACTGCTCTGGTCCTCCTTCCACCGGGGCAGTTGTCTGCCCCAAAGAAGGAGAGAACTGCAGCCTGACGTCCCCAGCAGTACACCGAGCTCGGAGGCACACGGCGGTGCAGAGCAAAGGCTGTGCACGTCTGCACATGCGCGCCTCACACACGCACCTGCGACCCTGTGTCAAAGGCCAGGGGCCCTAGGCTTTCCTGTAGCCCGCACAGCACCCCACCACCTACCCTGAGGCTGCCTTCAAGTCGGCGGCACCCAAAAAGCCCACACTTTCCTGTGACCTTCAGCCCCAAGGAAAGTGTCTCCTTGTGAGGGTCCAAAAGCCCCTGGCAGATGAAGCATATCTGCTGATCACCAGCTGTGTGACTTCAGGCAACCCGCTAAGCCGCTCTGATCCTCGTTTCACACATCACCAAGTGAAGGGCTCCACCAGTGGACATTTAGACTCTCCCAGCTCTTATACCTTCGTGCTTGGCCAGCCAAATAGCTCAGTGGATTAAAGCGCCTGCTAGGAAGCTCAGCGGCCAGGGGTTCGATCCCCTGACCTGCTGTGCTGGCCCAGGCCCTGGGGCGCGCTGAAACAGCCTATTGATATTGGCATGGTGGACTATGAGTCCGATTTAGTAGTAAGACCCTGAATACGCTGTATACTCTTCCCTAAAATACAAAAATAAAGTAATAAAATAAAATAAAATAAAACCTTCATTGGTCACGCCTGGGAGAAGTGAGGTGGGCACCCCTAGGTCCTTGAGGTCCTGTCCTGAGCAGGCCTGACCTAGACTTCTGAAATGACACCCAACAAGAATAAAATACGCAAGTAAAAATAAGCTGATCTGTTCCTTTTCATCTTTAATGTGGCTAGGTGAACATTTTGAATTAAGGAACACAGCTCCATAGATTTCTGCCCACATGGAAGCCCTGGAGCTCCGAGGGTGTTGCTTTCAGAGACCAAACACCCACCCTGCAACCAAAACCCACCCATTTATCCCCAAGGGCCCACCCTGCAATTCAACCTGAAAACTGAGGTTTGCAGCTAGGAAAAAATAAAATTTATACATTAACATCTTTTGTTTTAAGGGAAAAGCAAGTCACACAGGCACCACAAGTTCAAGGCCACTAAGGGTCACCCCCAGGCCAAATCTGATCCCTAGCCTGTCTGTGTACTCCAACAACTGAAAATCATTTCATAATCTTGAAGGCATGTTTTTAAAACAAAAGCAACTGAGTAATGTACTGGCCCTCACCAGTAACTCCAGCTATTCAGGAGGCTGAGACAGGACAATCACTAATTCAAGACTAACCCTGGCATCTTTTGTTTTTTTATAATTTTATTGAGAAACAAGTAGCACTAAAACAGTTTCAAAACCGATTAGTAGGATAGTTTCAATAATACATACATTGCATTTTGTTGTCTTAGTGGTTATTCATTGTACAAGCTGCAGACATGATATCCTGTCCACAGACACTATTAGAACAAATCATACTATTCATTGAATTAAGAGAATGTAGCTGCATATCTATCCTGTTTTGAATATATACATACAAACTGGTTGCTCATTTGTATCCCCTTTTTTGGCTTAGTTTTGTCAGAGAAGGGTATTCCATTGTCATTTAAATATTGTACGTGTGTGAATTCAGCAAAATATTCCAATATAGTGCTGTAGTCCATACTAGTAGTGGGTTGGCCATAGGACGGGCAATGTCTGAAGTTGACTTGAGCCTTTTGCAGCTCAGCATATTAATATGGCTCTACTTTTTGTACTTAGTTTTACTACTTTTCTGCTGGATGGTTAAGACCAAGATAAAGCAAGACCTATATAACAAGAAATGTAGCTTTTGTATCTGATAACGTCAGTGGAATGAGAATTTGTTGCAATAAAAATTTAAAATGATGCTGTAGCTCAGTGGTAGAGTCCTTCCCCAGCATGGCAAGGCCCTGAGCTTAATCCCCAATGCTGAAAAAAATGTGACAGAAGTTATGTAGAAAGAGTATAAATGAAAGTATGTAGTGTCTTGTCCTTCCAAGAAAGGGTTGGCACTCAGCTGATTACACTCCTTCGAGAGACAACACTGGGCTCGAGCCCAGGGCCTTCACACAGGCTGCATCCCTGTTGTGTGTTCATTTTGTATTTTGAAGCACATCTCACTAAAGTTTCCCAAGCAAGGCTTGAACTTGCATCTTCCTGCCTCAGCCTCTCACACTGAATAGACCACAGATCACCCTAACCAGCCACAGAGTTCTGGTGCTGCTATGCCATCCCAGTTTTCTTTCTGTTTTTTTTTTTTTGCCTGTTTTGTTTTGTTTTATTATTTGAGCTGAGGTCATTCTAGCAGTTGAGGCTGGCCTTGAACTCTCAGCCATCCTCCTGCCTCAGCCCACCGGGATCCTGGGTGTGCTCCAGTCTTGAAGGTGGTAGCAGAAAAGCTACTGGGAGAGAATGGCCCACAATTTCCACATCCTCTATGGCCCCTGACGTGCTGGCCGTGGCAAGGGGAGGCTTCCAGCAGCCCCTGAGCGCCCCAAGTCAGGGCGGCTCACAGTATGCCTTCCGGTTCCATCTTAAGAGCAAAGAGTATAGCAGAAAGGAACTGGGCCCTGGGAATGGACGGCAGCTGCCACTCCTGTGATGGCATTTGCTTTTGTCCTAATTTTTGTGCCCAAGCGTCCTCGTTCCCCAAGAGGCAGGGGTTTCCTGGCACTTGGGACTTTCTGCTTGCTAATGACCTAAACCAGGACACTTCTGGGCAAAGGGTGAACTCCCGTCTCAGACCTGCTCAATAGCCTATTACTATGGAAGCCAAAGGGAGTCCGTTTCTGTACTAGAAATACCTTCCTTAATAAAGCTACATGCTTACTTTCTTGCCTCTTCTTTCATTGCCTTTTAATTGTTGAAAATTAATTAATAGAAATAAGTAGTTTAATTATCATATATATGTGTGTGATTATACACACACACACACACACACACACACACACACATTCCTGTTCCCTTTGCCCTTTTCCCCTTTCCCCATCTCAGCTTCTCTCTCCTTTTGAAGTTTCTTACCATTTCACAGTATCTATTGTATGTTCTGGATTTTATTTATTCTTTCAGCTTCTCACACTAGAGAGACAATACGATATTTACGTATGTGAGTCTGATTTATTTCATTTATGAGCAGGTGTCAAGTTGCATCAATTTCCTATAAAAAAAATCTCAAGTTTATCCTTCTTTACGGCTGAGTAGTACTTGATCATATAAAATAATCACATCTTTTTATTCATTATTCAGTTGTTTAATTCACTCTTTGGTATTTGGGTTGTTCCCAAGATTTAACCATTAGAAAGTGTGCTTCTGTACACATGCGTGCACATATATCTCTGTGGTGTATTTTAAATTCTTCTGGGAAGACACCTAGAAGGGAAATAGTTGGGTCAAATGGGACCTTTAATCCCACTTCATTGAAGAATCCCCATAACTTTTTCATGCCTATATCTTGTACTCTGGGTAACTATTTTGAAGATAACAATATGCAATCACTAACCACTGTTGCTCTCCTATTAGCTTGTCATAATTTTTTCTATTTAAAATAAAATGTGAAAAGGTAAATTAAATTTTCAGTGCACTCTGCAGTGACCACTCAGTTGGTCTACTCCATTGCCTTGGACTGGACCCCACAACTCTCGCAGGCCCTCGCGTCCCTCCATGACACACGATGAGTCAGCAGTGAGGGCAGCCTAGACCTGCAGAAGGTCGTGGAGTATGGCGATGCTGCAGGCAGGAGCAGAGCCCGAGCAGAGCCAGCAGGGCAGCCACTGTATTTGTCTTGACTTTTGCTTTGCTTTGTCTTTCTCTTTCCCTTCTTCCTGGCCTTTCCTACTTTGCCTTCTTTCTTCTTTTGTTTTCTTTTCTTTCTCTTCTCTCTCTCCCTCCCCCCTTTCCTCCTCCACTACTTCTCTGGCACCAGGTATAGACCCTTGAGCCCCATGTAAGTAACCACTGAGGATTGAACCCAAGGCTTTTTGCAGCTCCAACCTTTTAAAAAATGTTTTTCTCACTTTGAACCTTGGGGCCTGAATTTGCCCAAGCATGTGCTTAATACCTTGAGCTATCTCATTGCCCTTGTTTTTCTTACTTTGAGAGAGGGTCTCAGTAAGTTGTCTAGGCTGGTGTGGAACTGGTGACCCTCTTGCTTCAGCCTCCCAGAGTGCAAGGATTATAAGCACACACCAGCACCTCCCACTCATGACAGATTTTGCAAAGTGTTCTGTTTGACCTTGTTATTACTTGCACTGGAGATGAAACAAGCCCAAAGTGACCCAGCTGCACAGAGAGGGGGCATCTGAAGGAGCTCTCAGACCCAGAAAGTCTGTACGCCACACGTTCCTGCAGCTCACGGCGGGGCCTCTTTGTCTCATTACTTGGAGGTGGGTGTTTTGACTACAGTAGGTGCCTGGACAGCACTGTCACCTGCCCATGAAACTTCAGGAAAGGGGTACCCTTTCTCCCCATGACAGGGAGCCACCCTATCTCCCAGGCTAGGTGCTAGGCCTCACTGGCTGTGCGTGGTGCACACTCTCCCTGGGACCAGGACACTCCACAGTGCAATAATCGCTCCCCAGTGCTCTGTGCACAGCTTGGTCGCTCGGATGCAAAAGTAAGACCTCTTCAATGTCCCAATCCTGTCCTCAGTCAGACAAGCACCCCAACCTCAGCAGCCTCAGCTGGCTGCTGGCTCAGGTCCTGGAGCCCAGGCCTGGCCACCACCGCTCCAAACCTTCTCATTTGAAGCCCAGCTGGGATCCGGTCCACCTCACCCTGTCCCCAGCCTGCCAGACCCTCGGGTGCCAGGGCGACACCTGCAGGATTTTCGTTGCTGCTGTAGTTGTCCTCCTTTTGCAAATTTTCTGCTGTACACCGTCAGCAGTGTAGGCAACAGCAGCTATCCTGGAGCGCAGGAACGTGTGCACAGTGTGGCCTGATGCTTGCTCATCTACGGCCCTCCCTGCACCTTCTGGCTCTTGTCCCCTCCCGGTGGCAGTAGCTTCATTTTCATCACCTTTTCCCTTCACGTCTACATTCTTCCCATTCTTTTTCCTGCCCCCTCCTTTTCTTGTTTCCCCAACCATTTGGAAAGATCTCCCTACTCCCTGTGTGTGCTATTTTGTCATATTTGAAGGCTTATTTTTTTTTTAAAGTAATCATTCCTGTTTTGGCTCCAGTTTCTTTGGAAACTTGGTCTCCTTTGGTCTGTCCCAAGCCTGCCCCCCCTTTGAGTCCACTTCCAGGAGATCCAGAAGTACTTCTCTCCCAGCGTCATCTTAGTCCCAGGAGCAGAGGGACCCAACCTCTGGAGGAAGCTCACTGTGGCACCGAACAACCCAACACATGGATGTCTGTGCCTCTGGGGCAAGGATAGCTTGTACCCCAATGCCCTTGTCCCTCAAGGAGGAAGAGGGAGGCCACAGAAGCCAGAAGGACACAGTGCAGGCCCATGTGCCGCCTGCACTGCGGTGCTGTACTCAGTCTCAATCTGGCTACAGCGTGGGGCCCAGCTGCACTGCACTATGTGACACCAACATGTTCCTTAGTGGGAGGACTTCAGGACAAGCCATCTCCACAGGGAACATCATGCTTTCCATGAGGCTGTGAAGTAAGGTTCCCTGCGTGGTAGGAGACATGAAGAACCACAGCCTCCTCCTCTCCAGACCTTACTGACGCCTGGGTGTTGTCTCACTCTGAGCACTTACAGGTCTCCCAATTAAATGTCAAGGCCTCCTTGTGGATGGGCCTGTGGCCCAGTAGGCTGGTCCCCAGCTTTCACATGAGGGGCTCAGCTGTGTGATGGTGTCCAGCTCCCCTCTACACAACTTGGGCTCAAACTGTCCCTGTGGACATGGAATTCCTCCTAGGTCTGTTGGGAGGACTGAAGGGACAGTGTATAAAAAGGGCTTGGTGCCGTCCATATCCATGCAGACTCTGGGCAAAACACTTATTGTCCCCACTAGCTGTGGTGAGCAGCTGAGCATCCGAAGGTGCTGATCCAGCCCATTGTTTCTCAGTTCTGTCCATCCCGGACCAGGCCTACATTCTTCCTGATTCACACTTTTCAGACCCTAAACTGTTTTCTCCTCAAGACCAGTCCCTTCCCAGTGGTACTTCAGGCTACAGAAGTGAAAGTACATGGAGGAAAAAAAACAAGACAGAAACCCACTGGGCCCAGCAATAATTATCAGGATGGTTATGGTTAATCCACAAACCAAAAATTTGAATTGGGTAAAACTAATTGAAGGAAAAACATCAGAAGAGGCCGAGCTATTCCAAAAACTCTGAGAAGCCTGGCAGAATTTCACAGAGACCTGGGACTCCTGCAGCAGCCAGAGCTCACCGGTGCCTCTGTGTCTCCAGGTATTAGGGCACCCTGTGATGGAGCCAGTCAGGGGCTCAGGCACTGGGCAGCCCCATGGGGCTTGTTCTGCCCAGCCAGTCCCACCCCATCATTGAGCAGTGCCAATCCATGTAGCTGAACAATGCCTTCCTTGAACCCAGCTGGCAAACACTAACCAGAGCAAAACAAACCTGCCACCACCCAGGCATCGCCAGTCCAGGCTGCCAGGTCTGGACTCTGAGGCTAGACTCAGGGATCTGCAGGAAAGGAAGGTGCTGGCAGAGATGCCCAGGAGCTAGAGCTGCCCTGTGACAAACACGACATGCCCTTGTCCTTCTGGACTGCTGGTCTCCTGAGACTTCTCCCACACTGCACATAGGATGGATATTTAAGGGATACACACATACACATTTACACACACACAGACACACACCATTTTAGAAAAAACTACATATGCCCATATTTTTCCTGACTTAACTAAATCCATTTTCAGTTCCCTTTTCCAAAGCACTTATGCACACGAACTGCCTTTGCTTAGCTTTGCAAACGTGGGCATGTTCTCCAGGGGTTTGGTGCCTGTATACGCTGTCCTTTCACCTTGAACTTGTGCTCCTGACCCTATCCTGGTCACAGAGTGACCAACATAGTTACACTCACTGTGTCTTAAGCATTGTAGGTTGGCTCCATGGGAACACAGAGAAATAAAGATAAACATCCACATACACACCACATCCACAGAGGAGCAGAGAGAGAGGGCAAAGGAGGGGAAGACCGGGGTAGCAGTGCATCCCTGTCACCACAATTCCTTCTATGCCTCATCTGTTTCAGGCTAAGTGATTGGTTTTCATAAGTGACAAAGGATAGATCCTTGCTTGGTCCTGGTAGGTAGAAAGCAGGCAGCTGTTGAACTGCAATCTTTCTTCTGCACATCCTGGTCCTATGCCCTCTAGGCTCCTAGGCTGAAGGAAGTGAAGGAGCCCTGGAGTCGTGGCCCCAGATCCCCACTGAGCAGAAACAGCCCCTCTCCTTCCTGCCCACAGCATTGGCCTGGAACTGGAATTGTATAATCCTTTCCAAATGACTCAGCTTGCTTCTGTAGGGCATACTAAGAAAAACTTGCCTTAGTCAAGAAAGAGTTTACAGCAGTGATTTAGGGATCAAAAACTTTTATGATGATGGTTTCAGTGTTGAGCTATTTCAGGAGTTTTCTATCAACAGTTACACTTTTCCCTCTTGGGCGATTTTGTCCTCACAGCAGCCATCCACACATACCCTTCAGAAACACTGTTGGAAAATGGTTTGTCTTGGTCAGGCAAAAACCATGAATTAGGTCAGTTGGGGATTTGCCCAAGTCCACACAAGGCCAATGCATATTCAGGTTGAGCTTCAAAGCAAACCAACACTGACTCCAAAGGCTACTCACCACACCAGCCGTGGGTAAGCTGCAGTATTCAGTGGATGCCTTCAGCCTGCTCCACTTAGCCCAAGCAAAGGTTGAGAAATGGCCTGGGCTTAAAGCAAGTGAAGCCCAGCTCAAATAGTTCACTCAGTGTTCTGAGTTTTACGCACCCATTGTCCTAGGGATGGATATTTCACACCAGTCAACCACGAGTGCTAGGAAAAATCTCTTAGGAGTGTAGTTTACATTCTGCTAGGCCTGCTCTCCCGAATCTAGTTTACACAGTGCTACAGAGTGCTCAGAGAAACCATGAAAAGGTACCATCCTCATCTTTTTTATAAAAAACATGAAACAAGAGCTGCAGGGATCTCTTGCTAAGAGGCCTACAGTCAGACGCACTGGGAAAAGATCAGAGCAGACACCACCATTGGCGAAAGCAGCGGCCTACAAGCTGTAGCCAAAGCCCTTTCCCTCCTCCAGTCCTCCCATCGTTCTTCTGACACCAGACAGCAAAGGCATTAAATCCTTTAAACGTGCATCTCGAGCTGGTACAAGGGTAGTGCATTTCAAGGTAGGGAAGAATTCTGCACACCTACACTCATGCACCCATAGGGGGCCCCCGCAGAGAACACAGCCCACAGTCAGAAAAGGAAAGGCTCCAAAGAGTCCCAAAGGAATCACAGAATCTAACTGATCCTACACATGACTGTGAAACCAGCCACATCCAGCTTAGAGCTGAGAAGCACATTTTCTATCCTTCCCGTCTCTAGAAAATTCAGCCTCCACAATGCACCCTGGGCACACAGTTTTGTCTACTGCTTCTACTTTGTTCCCTCCCTGAACCATCAAGTGGCCTAGGATATGGGCATAAGCAGGCATCTGTCAGTCACCCTCCCAGCTGGCAGGTTTGAGTGTCCCAGCTAAAGCCCGCACCTGCTCCATTGCCCGCAGAACCTTTACTTTGATCAGAATTAGATATCGGTCTGTGAATTTATGTGCTAATTTTACTTTTTATTCTAAAGCCTGCTTTGGCACGCAGTCTCTTGTTGGGCCCTTTGAAGGACTAGCTGTGCTTGTCTTCAGCAGTCACCAAGGTGACGTTCAAGGGCATGCGCCCAGTAGGTTCCCAGGCAGCACCAAAGGGCCTATCAGCTGCCGAGCTGCGCCCCCCTTTGATGGTGTCTGATGGTATTCCATTTTGGGCTGAGAGAAGCCATCCCATCGCAAAGAGGGCTTGTTCTGACCACAGATGCAGATTTCTGCTTTGCTAACATGGAGAACTGTTCATATGACTGGCAGTGTTCTATTTGTTTCTCTTCAATAAAGCAGCTCTACAGTATGCTGGATGTCATAGAAATATAGAAATTATGGAAATAGACAAAGCATTTTATCTAATGCAGATCCTGAGTTGCTAAAATGAGTCACTAGAATTTCACTCTGGGGTGTCATTTAAAATCTAACCTTGTCCCACATAATGAGGGACCACCAATTGCTTTGATTTTCCAGTTTAGAGAGTTCTGCAGTGTGACTTTGCAGAAAGCCTTTGCTCCAGGAGTGTGAAGCACTCATCTTGGAGGAAGAGGGAAAATGCTCACACATGCACGCACCTGCCTGCACCCACGCACACAGCAGAGGCAGGATTCCCTCACACCTTCCCTCCACCTTGCTGCACAGGCAATGCTAAGCAGCAAGCAGCATCGATGTAGGTGTTTGTAAACATGTAAGTTTGCCCATGTTTCTAATTATAAGCTGTCAGCACTAAAAATAGAACCTGGTCTGTTCATTTAACTCAAAGGGGCTCATTGGAAGGAAAGCACCCAGGAAGCTCTGACTTCGCAAGGCACAGCGGAACCTGCTGACATGGTAACCCTGCAGGGCTCTTCACCTCTGACAGCCATCAGGAAACTGACTGAGGAAGGCAAACCTGACCCATCCACCCCCTGATGGTGCTGTAGCGGTCCCATGCCCAGTGCGAAGCATGCTGCTCCCACCCTCACCTACTGCAGCTGAGTTGGGCTCAAGGCAGTGGCTTGGGTGGGTTACATAGAGGACACTTCTCTGTGACACCTACATAAACAGAATCAAATTGTCAGACTTGACTGAAAAGTTTGCATCATTTTCAATAATAAGTGCATACTGCAAGTATATCTCTAAAATAATCAAAATGCTGTCACACTTTCTGAAGGGGAAAACATCCCTATTGACCCTAGGATATCTGATAATAGCTTACAAAAAATCATGTGACAAGATCATTCCTTAATGTTTCTGTTAAACACCACTATCTTAACCCAATGCAGCCATTTTTACCTTATTCTCATTTAGTCATATTAACCCAGTGTGTCTCAGAGAAAATAAAGCCCAGAAAAATAGCATTTTGTTTTTGTATCTACATTCTGGCTTTTAAAGACATATACAACAATAATGTCATATTTCTAAATGCAAATCTCTTTATATAGATTGAACCAATGCAAGAAAAAACACCCAAGAATCCCAAATGGATAGAATACCTAGAAGTCATTTGAACAACAGATCGAGGACATAGCCATTGTCCCTGATATATACCGCCTATGACATTAGCAACAGCTACAATAGTCTCTTCTGATTGCTATCTAGTGGCACTTTGAATAAAAGCCACAGATTTTGATATTACCTTTCTCCTTCTAAATTCTCGACAAGATACCAGTAGCAATAGTACAGCCAAAGGGAGAAAAAGGAAAAAAAAATAACTATTGAGTCCTTTGATGATTGTAGCCAGGATTGTCTTTAAGTAATCAAAACCCAATCATTTAATTAAGCAATAATGACTTCTCAAGTCTACCAAACTGGGTAGCTAACCACAAAGTACAGAAGTGCAAGTGCTGTCTGAAATTCCCTTGGCACCAGCCACCAGGACAAGGTGGCTCTGTGACAAGCCCTGGAAGTGCCCGCCTCGCTAACACCTTCTCTCTTGCCCATCCAGTCTTCCCTGCCAAGGTCCCGCCCACTGCCTACCTTTATTACCACAGCCTTGTACTGGACACTCAAGCCTGACATCGCTCCACGCCACACCAAGGCCAGGGTATGGTGACTTGATTGATGTGGTTCCCTCTGGAAATCTCTAACTGGTCTCCAGTTGTATTGACTTATGAACTATCCCAACCCTAACCCATGCACCCCAAGTCACTAAGCCAGCCTCCCACTCGAGTTTCAAATCAGAAGAAACAATGAGCTTCAGAGAATTTAGACCGAGGTGCACAATCACTATTAATGATACACAAAATCTCGGTCCATTTTCATACTTTCCAATTGACACTTTAAAAATAAAATAGCTCCATAGGAAAATGGACTTCCTACCTAAAGTCTCCACAAAAACAGCCACCAGGATAATTCATTAGCACTGGGTTATTAAAATCTGTGACAGGTATTACTTAAGATGTTAGGAAATTACTCAGGCACACGTGTACACATACATCTAGGCTCAGTGCTCACACACTCACACACACACACTCACATTTTTAGTAAGTACTCATTAAGCTATCTGAGATATTAAAACTAATCACGGCACTTTTCCTTTAATTTTATCCTCAGCGTAAAGAGAAATGAGCCCATTGTCATTTATTTCAAAATCATTCTTTATAAAAAATAGCTAATCTCCACAAGCACACCTGGTTTATTGAAGTGAATACAAAGATGCGGCATATAGCCTTAATGTGCTCAGCTGGGGAAATATAATTTTTTAAATGAGCATTTGTTAGGGCTTTATTTGCAAATGCAAAACTATCCAAGGCGCTCTTTGTGTGTAGAGATTTTTCATTTCAAAAACCACATTAATATAGGAGGATTCATATCGAGCCCTGAAAGCAGAAAAGAAATTTAACCCTTGCGGGATTATAAAAACAAACAAACAGAACCTCATAACGCTGGGTCAGAGGAAGTTCAACATGCAAGAAGCCACTGGTTCCACCCAGAAGTACATGGAATGAGGATTTCTAACAGGTCTCAGCTCCCACAAAGCTGTCTGACTCATATATTTAAAGCACAGGCATCTACAGAGTTGACTGTGTTCCTAAAAGTGGCAGAAAAATGGGACCTTCTAGGTTAAACATTAGAAAGAAAAAATCACCCATTAACTCCTTTTGGGAATTTCCAAAGGTCTACAGCTTTCCCTGCTCTTCTGAGATGACCAGGCCCCATGAGAAGGCACAAAGAGGCTGCAGCCACCAGCACTGGCCACTGAAAGGCATCGAGCTGGGCCAAACCACTTGGGAAAGCGTGCGTGGCTCCCAGCCATGTTAGCCGGGTGTTTCCTAGTTACGTTGGCAGGTGCCACATTTTCCATTTGATCAAGGGAATGTAATACATCTTCAAAACAATTTTTACCCAACTGGTCATAGATGGTCAAGTCCAACACCAAAAAAAAAAAGCCCTTTGCTGCTTTCTCTCCACAGCATGTTACTCTGTGCCACTAGGGTCACTGAATGTCTTTGTCCTGTTTACTTCTTTGAATTTGCATGTGTATGATTCTTTAATTAAAAAATTAAATTTAAGAAAATATCTGATGCTGTACTTCTCCATTAGGAAACTGATGAAGGTAAAATACCTCTGCTAAATGACAAGAGAAACATAGGAACAAGTAGGGTGGCCTTTCTTGAGCAGAGAAAAGTGGCATCTCAGAGCCACCTCTGTAACCAGGCAGAGAGAGACATTTCTCCAGTAATAGGAATCAAGCCAGAACCACTGAGATCCTGCAGTGTGCATTTCTGTACAGGAAAAACCTATAATTAGCACAAGCCTTGCCCATCCATACCCCAAATGGATGTCAGCGTAACAGGAGAATTTTTAACTTTTCATATGTTATCCCTATAGCGTCTTATCCAAAAGAGATGTTCAACAAATAGCTGGATGAGTCAGCACGAAATCAGACAAGCTCTGTGTGTCACACACGCTGCTGCTGGGGTGCTCAGCTCCTTTGCTTCGAGCCCCTCAGTGGTTTTCCACAGCCTGACCTCGGACAAAACCCAAGTATCTTCAAGCTATGGAGCTCCTCCCTCCATGTCCAGCCTCACCTCTCGCCAACATGCTAGCAAATATTTCAGGAAGAAGGTAAAAATGAAATTAAGTCAATTTGGAGAAAGGAGCTCCCGAATAACACATGGGATAAGAATGCAGGTACACAACACTTCCAGGGAGAGAATTATCCCCTGGTTGGCAAGATTTGCAGGAACTGGAGTGATGATATTAATATATGTAAAAGAAGGGTGTGCTCATGTGGAGAAGAAGCAGACATGTCAGTCATGGGACTCACCATGAAAATTCAGTGCCAGCCCACAGAAACCCTTATCATCTGGTAAGTCTATGCCTACAGTGAAATGGTGGAATCAAAGCAGTAGCTACTGCTTCTCTAATTTAATATTCACCAACCGTCCTTGCGATTCTGATACAATTTCCCCTAGAAATACTCATTTCTTGAGCTATAAGCCTGTGCATCTTCCTGAGAAGCAGCCATCTTTACTTGGATGTCTCATAGGAACTTCAAACTTTACATGTCCCAAAGTAGACACATTCTCTCAGTCAGGAGAGAGCACCCCGGCTGCAGTGTGTGTGATGCACAGAGCTTGTCTGATTTCATGCTGACTCATCCAGCTATTTGTTGAACATCTTTTTTGGATAAGATGCTATAGGGATAACATATGAAAAGTTATCCAGTGTCCTGTAGTTTTGTAAATGGCACTACCATCCACTCATGCTACCCAGAAACGTGGAAGGTCTTCCTTTATGTCCTGCTCAAGATCATCTTGAACAGTGTGTTGTGTCTCTTACCCTAGAGCAACCTAGCACGGTCGATGTCCAGGAAACATGAGTGAGCATAGATAAAGCCCAAAGTTGTTTCTCAGTTCCTCCTCTGGCCTCGGTGTAGCAGAGGAGGATCTATAAGGTCCAACATGGTCTATGGAGAAGTAGGGACAGTTACTGCAGGTGCTGGCTGAGGACCTCATCAGGAGGAGGAGCTAGGAGGTGACATCGTATCCCAAACAAGACAGAAAACCCAACTTCAGAGTGTCCAGTCATGCCAGGGAGCACGGAGGTGCAGTCAGGCAGCAGAAGGGATTCCAGGTGCCCTGTAAGCTGATACACAAATAGGTATTGAGTTTGTCAGTTTTTGAGGTCATAGTCAGTGAAGTGAGGGCAACAACGGCCAGGCTGTTGACAAGGTCAGCCTTCCTGAGCTGACCTTCCAGAGCATACAGTGAGGACCAGAGTCCCCCAAACACTGGTGTGTACAGGCCAGGCTCCTTGAAAAGATGCCAATGATATGGATAACTCAGGTAGGGATGTACCAGAGAGGGGCCATATCAAGTGAAAGGGGACTGAACATAACTGGAAGTGACCAGGATATATTTCTCTGCTATTTTTTAAAGCAGGAACTTAGAAGAAACACTAGCCCAAGAAAATGAAGATGTCTACATTTCCTTATAAATCTGAGGGTAGATTGAGTAAACATGCAACACACCTTGCCTTCTTACCCTCTTCCAATTAGTGGTCAGAGAGATTCCTAAACAACTCATATAGAATTATACCATATGGGGACCTCCTCTGAACAACTTTGAACAGTTCTACAGTCACCGTGGTCTACTCAGGATTTTTTAAACTTGTGATTCCTCAGTCCACAGTGCTGCCTACAAAGTTCCCCTCACCTCCAAATTCTACTCATGAGAATTTAGCCCTGTTTTCCTGAGGTGATCTGCTCCCAATCCAAGCTGGGAAATTTTAGGTTGCACAGATTAATCTCCTGAAGACAGGAATTCTCAAAACCTTTACAATCCTGTAGCAATTCTCTGAGAAGCTGGATGAACTAGGCACGGTCTCCTAAACTTATTTGCCTGGTCTGTCACATAGTAAAGTACCTATGATAATGTATAAGGAGGAAAGAGTCCTCCAACTCATCATTTCAGAGTAACAGCCATAGGCAGCTGCCTGTGGAACTGTAGCAAAGAGGGCCAGCGGAGTCTCCCCTTAAGGAAGACTCCATGGAAAGGGTCAGCCCAGGGTGGGGGTGGGGGTGGGGGCATCACTCAGGATGAGTGTGGAAGTCTGTGAGGGAGAGCACAGGCTGAGAACATTTCACAATACAGGACAAGATGGGTGGTATCGTCCACACAGAGCTAAATGTGCCACAAGTCTGATGTGTTTGAACTTTGCTCAGGGAATTTAATAACTGAGATGTCAAAGAACCTTAGTGGAAGGCAATCGTACCTATGTCGGTCACTGACCTGGACCTCAAAGACTGTGATGTGCCAAGGTATCTGAGCCAGAGAGAAGAAAGAATTCCTGGCAACGTAGCTTAATAAATGGAAGCCTTGGCCCAGGGAAACTGCTGAATTAGTGAAAGGAGATGTGGTCCAACAAAAATTGGGTTACACTTGAGAAAGAACTTCATAGAACACAGCCCTTCTCTGGGGAAATGGCATGGTTTTCCATCAGAGGGGATGGACCACAAACTTTGTGCAGCCACAGCATCTGAGCTCTCAGGTCCCTTGGGGGCAGCTCAAGTTGGAAGGACAGAGGAGCCAGGCCACGTGGTCCACAGCTAGTGGCTGCTGATTGAGAGAAGACATAGCTCCTTGTGTCTGGAAACAGCTCCACAGAAAAGCAGGTGATGCGTGTGTCGAGGAAATGCCAGTAATCATGGCCAGTGCTCCTGGAAGGAGTGAATGGCCAGAAGAGCAGCATATTTAGGGAAAAAACAAGAGGTTCAGGCATCCGCAGCTAATGTGCACACTTGGCATGCCCCCTGTCCTATTAGCCACCACCTTCCCCTCAGTGTAGGTATTTACAAATGGCCACAGCCAATGGACTCCCAAAGAGACCAGTGCAACACCAAATGAACAAACTAGAAATCTGGAAAAAGGCATGGCCTACCCCAGTATATTACCATTGCTCTTGTTATGGAAAACCCTCCAAGGTCTCTTGAGCATAGAAACAGTGCCACTGGTGAAGAAGCCTCAGGTCAAAGAATATTGGCCATCTAGCTCAGCCCTGTGTGGGAAGAGATCAGCAAACAGGAGAGACACTGAGGTGGAGAGAACGCTCTATGGTGTGCATATACGCTGACAAAGGGCAAGAAGAAATCATGCACGAAAGGTTTTGTCAGAGTTTTATCCCATCTTATTCCATTTTCAGAACCTAAGGCTGTGCGCTGGCCAGAAAGCTGAAGTCAGCAGCTCCGTGTCCTCCAGTGGTTCCCAGACAAGAAAGGAAGCGACGGTAACAGGGGCAGGGGTGGAGGGAGCAGGTCTGGGTCATTTGATAATTCTAGGCTTGAACCTCTGGGGTTTCCCTTCCAGTATTATCCTGAAGAAAGCTCCAGGCAGATTCTTCATGTGTCACTTCTGAAAGGTGAATCGGTTCACACTCACAATGGCTGTTGCTGTGCTGCTGTCCACACACACACATGCACACATGCACACACATGCACACATGCACACACATGCACCTTCTAATTATAAGAAGCCAGGTTCTCGGGCTTCTCCAGGAAAAAGCTGAAAGGACACCAACAATGCTTTGGCTGGGCCAGAAACATCCAAATAATTTCCCATCTGTGAGAACCTCCTGTTGAAAGGGCAATGCCTATGAGTCAGTGCATATGCCCCGGTCTCGCCTTCCTCCACATAAGCCTGAACCCATCCACTCTCCTTTTCCATATCAAAAGAAGAGAGAGGAACCAGCCTTATGGAATAAAGCTTGGCCCAAGAGACAAGGCACTGGGCTGACCACACGGTCCTGCTGCTGAGTGAGTGGCCTTACAGAAAGCAGCACACCCAGCACCTATTTCTCACTTACAATGTGTGTGACAACAGTGAAAAGACTGAATACAACCCCTGCTCCCAATGGTTTCAACATATAAATGAAGCTACACTATGAATGGAAAAATGAAACTATTTCTCAGGGTATGTGATTCAATTCTAAAACTATGGAGAAAGGCTTTTTATGCAATGTTAGAAATGCCACGCCTGACTCCATACAGATCAGCTTCAAGATTTGGTTCCAAAAATGATCTCCACATATTTTGGGGAGCCCTGAAGCAACAGCTGCGGCAAGCACCTGAGTGACTGAGCACGCTAGTGTCAAGGCCTGCTCTTGTCTAAAGTACTCCAGGAGACTCCTTGGGGACAGCGCAAGCAATTGCCATGTGTTACATTCACTGTGGGCAGCACTGTGTCCCACTCCTGCTCCTCCCAGAAAGCTATAGAAGAGACTCACATACTCAGAAGCAGAAAGTTACTGGTATCTCTAACAAAATATCCAAAGATCTTCAGAAAAACCATAGCACCCCCAGACCTGACTGAATTTTTCTGGACTCACCAAAGGCACATAGGCACTTTTTGAGGAATTCTGTTTCTATCCTCTGGCTGGGGTGAAATTTGAACAGCAGTCTGATCTGATTCGTGGTGATTGATGATACATATGAATTCTCAGTGGCCACCTGGGGCAGCTGGATGATGAATCTTGTGCAGAGAAGTGTGTGACTCCTACTATAGGCACTGCATGCACCTATACATTATTCAAAAATGAGTATTCCTGGAGAGGGACCACCCAGGGCCCTGCAGACCCTCATTCCCGACAGCGTGCAGGCCCAGTGTGTGAAGTGGGATCACCCAGAGCCCTCCAGATCCTTCATGCAGCCAGCACCCAGGCCAGGTGTGTGTATGGAACTGACTTCCTCCATCAGATAGGCCCGGTGTGGAACCCTGTGGCAGAACTCCCTGCAGAGAGGCTAGAGGTGAGACCCACCCAGCTGATCCAGGAACATCTTGCCAAAGTAGCACAAAGGGTTCACCTGAAAGGCTGCAGCAGGAAGAAATGGAGCACAGCAGCCAGACCCAAGCCACACCCACCTGGAGGAGTTGGAACTTGTTAGATCCAGACCTGGCACTAACATAATAACTCTACCAAAGCTCTACACCAAAGGTCAAAAGACAGTGCTGTACAAAATGATAAAGAGAAGGAGCAAAATGTCTTCTCAGGCCCCAAGCCCACCCAGAAAAAATGGAGGAGACAATAGCATAGAAGAAATTAGAAAGCACATACTTGAAATCTCTGAAATAATAGTTTCTGAAGTAAAGAAAGAACTTCAGAAAGATATAAAAGAAATCAGATCAGAAGTAACTTCTGAAGTATAAAAGAAATGATAGCTATAATGAAAGAAGCACAAAGTGCTTCTAAAGAAGACATTGATAAAAAAAAAACAGAGGAGAATAGAAAAATGATGGAATCCCTGAATAAGCAATATAGGAAAGAAACAGAATGCATGAAGCAGATTCAAAATGATATAGAGGAAATTAAAACATCAATCATAAGCTGGCAAAACCATTTGAATGAAAGTGACAATAGACTTTCAGACCTTGAAGACACCATTGCAGCTAGTGAAAAGGTAAGAAAATATCTCTTTAAAACAACTGGGATGCAGAGAAAAATAATTCCACACCATCAAGACGATGCGAAGATGAACAATGTGAGACTAATAGGCATCAGTGAGAAGGAAGGGGTCAATATAAATGATATAAAAAGAATATAGACAGAAGTGATAGCAGAAAATTTCCCAAATATGGGGCAACAATCTGATATTCAGGTAACCAAAGCATGTAGAACTCCAAATAACATCAACCCAATTAAAACCACAACCAGACATATAACAATCAGATCCCAGAAATTCAACACAAGAATAATATACTAAAAGTCACTAGAGAAAAAAAAAAAAAAAAAAAAAAAAAAAAAAAAAAAAAAAAAAAAAAAAAAAAAAAAAAAAAAAAAAAAAAAAAAAAACGGATCACATTTAAAGGAAAACCTATCAGAATAACAGCAGATTTCTCTTCACAAACCATCAAATCAAGAAGAGCATGGAGCAAAGTACTTCAAGTCTTGCAAGAAAACAAATTCCAACCCAGACTGATATACTCTGTAAAACTCTCTTTCAAGTTTAATGGAGAAGTGAGGTACTTCCATGACAAGGAACAACTAAAGAATTTCATGATGACAAAGCGAACCCTACACAGACTACTAAAAGATGTTCCAGAGAGGGATGAAAATGCCCACAAGTCCATGATTGAGAATGGAAAGAACCCACCAAATAGGGCCAACAATTAAACACAGGATAAAAAGTATACAACAGACATCTTTCAATTATTCTTATGCATACAGCAGCAAAATACTTCCATCAGCACACTCTACACATGGACTTTTCCTGCACCCTAGGGGTCATTGTTCTGTCCAGGTCTACAGGGTTGATGTCAAGGAAACAGCAGTAGCTCAGGCCCACAAGAGACACCCGGCCACCAGTGAGCATCGTGGACACTGTCCACGTCCACCACATACTAGAACGTTCTGCGATGTCCTATCCCCAAACTGTTAGAAGTGCTGGTCATATTTGCCATTCCAGTATTTTTGATGTTTTATTCTTAGTAATTATCATGAAAATATTTTCTTAGTTAATATTTTTGTATATATTAACCTAATCAAATGCTGTGTAAGTACACTGAATTGATCACAGATTTGTACATATGACACACAGTCTGGCCTCTTAGTTGGACTCACAATTTTAATTTTTGAATATTATTTTGAAATATTTAATTTAATTTTGAATTAATTAATATTTAATCAATTTTCTGAATATTGTTCAATTTTGTTTTGTGAGTTATACTGTATCTTTAACTTACAATCTATTTATAAGACATGGTATGATATTTTCTTCTAGTATTAGAAACTTTAAAAAGTGTATTTCCATTTTCCATTGACTTCATATTAGTTCTTCCTTGTCTTTTATACACACACACACATATGAAAAAATATGTATATAATCTGATGTAAGATTATAAAATATTCAACGATCTTTTAAATGGGTTTGTCTAATATATTTTGCATAGTCCTGCATAACTACCATTTTCAGAGCTCTTTATTCTTTATCCAGGACCACACAGCAACTTCTCTTGCCTTCTGGATTATGGTCTTTGCTATTTTCTATATGCTACATCTGGAGGTATTAGAATATTTTGAGTTTGTATAACTAGAAAATATTTTACTTTTAGTTTTCAGAGGTATGTCTGCTAGGTATAAAATTCAATGATAACAGATCTTTTTATTTCAGCCCTTTAAATAAATAAGTCTAGTTTTTTACCCACTTGCTCTTTTTTTTTTTCTAATGTAGAAAAGGTGCTATTTAATTTTGTTCTTCCATAGCAATTTTTTTTCTGCGTGTATGCTTTAATGATTTTTTTCTTTGCAATTAGATTTGGACAATTTTGTTTTGTGTATCTCGATATAATTTTATTCCTATTTCTTGTGCAAAGGTTCATTTTTCTTGGAAATGTGTTGCTATAATTTTAACTAAATTTAGAAATTTTAAATCTTTAAATATTTATTGCCTACCCCTTTCTACTCTGAGGATTCTAATTACATGAATACAAGTTTCTTGATTTTGGCACAGAGAGAATTATTATATGACTGACCTGCAAATTCTTCCTTCTTCATGTTTACTTTACATAATTTTTATTGTTATATTCACTTAAGTTTGTAAGTAGTTTTTTTTTTTTTACAATGGGCAATCCATTATTAATTTCATGTTATGTCTTCATTTGAGAAATATTTTTCTAAAATTCACTCTGCCTATATCTTACATCTTTCACATTTCAATATTTGTCTACAATTTCTTTTTCTGTATTTTAGAAAAGGGTCTACAGGGTGTTCAAGGTCTCACTACTAGATTGGACTCATAGTGATTCCCTTGTTTACAGCCTCCCAAGACCTTGGATTACAGGCATGCACCACCATGCCCAGTCTCAATTGTATCTCAGCATGCTCTAGGGGCAGGGCTGGCACAGCAGGCCCAGGGATCAAACCTCTGACCCCAGCCCCTGCTTGCAGGTGCTTTAATCCACTGAGCTATTTTGCCAGCCCCTAAAATCTTTAATTTGCTATATAATTATTATTGATTTTCAATGAAGTTAATAATGAGGAAAACATAAAGAATGAATATTTCTGCAACATTTTTATATGTTACCAAATCCTCCTGTTCCACATAATTTCAGGGGCATAGCAAATAAATTACTGGTCTTGTTTTTTAAAAAAATGGTGGCTTCTGCTTTGTCTTATTAAGAAACAAAATAGTACAGCATAAGGGTCCCTCTGTGTCCTTTCAAGGGACAATGAAAGGCTGGCTGGGGTCACAGGTGTTAGCTCCAGGCCCTGGGCCATACAGTAGGGAGGGCTGGGTGATTCTCCAGGAGCTGGGGCTTACAATGCACCATGATGACCCTGGCCCTAAGGCCTTGGGTTGCCATAGCTCTACCAGACAGGCTCGGCCAAGCGGCCAAGCGTCAGCAGCTGGGGTGATGTCAGCCCAGGCAGTCCTCCCAAAGCTGGGGGGCTGCTCCCTGCTGACATGTTGTTTTGAGCTCTGAAAAAAAAAAAAAAGTTCACCTGGACTTTTGAGCCAAGGAAAGACAGCAAATGCCCAAAATGAAAAAGTCTGTCACACATCAGGTACTTTAGAACCTTCTGGAAGTTACTGCAATATTCCAATGTTTTTTCTATAAAGTTTGGACTTAGCTACTTCAGGTTCTTTTCATCAAAATCTTTCACTATTCCCTGTCCTGGACCTTGACAGCCAGACTCAAGACAATCCAATAGGCGATCGATCATATTCTCTTCTAAAGGTCATATTGGGGAGAGTCTAAATGCCAGACAAACCACACAGTTCTCTATGGAAGACGCACATTTCATTTGCCTTCCCTTTTAACCTCATGAAGCCTTTCACGGAGACACAGAAAGGTCTTGGAAATGCCCATGTGAAGTTTGGCACGACGCTTGTGATCATTTTCTGAGGTTTTCTCAATTGAGGGATCTACTCAAAAGGAAGGACAAAATAACTGTGACAATCTTCCTAGCCATTAGGCTAAGCCAAAAAGACCTGACAGCCCACGTGAGCATTCCCTAATGGAAGAAAAGCAGTCTCCCTCCAAGACAGCTGCAAGACCAATCTCAGGACTAGTTCCTGCTACAACATTGTCTACTTAGGTAGCACTGAGTGGAACAAAGCTAAATGTATGGCAACTGTGGTTATTAGAAGGGTGCTTGACATTAAAATAGCATGACTGCGCAAATAAAGAGACACAGGAGGTGACCCAGGGTCAGGGAAGGGAACAGAAGAGAAATCAATGTCAAAAGAGGTCACATTATGAGCTTCCAGGGGGGGCTCCTATCATTGATTATAATATCATGGACACAACACAGCCCCTGTGAGATCTGAAATTACACTTCCAGGCTGAATTTCTGGATCTCACCGTGTCCTCAGTGATTGCAGATGTTCATGGATCCCCACACGTGGGCGCCAACAAGGGGTCCTGGCAGAGGTGAGGTCACGCCTCCCTGGCTGCCAGGTAGAGGGCTGAGCAGGACGGCCTTGGAACTGAGGCTACTCACAACTTGGAGATGCTGCTGCCCTTGTCCTGCTGAATTACTGACCTGGTGTCACCATTCCCTTGCTGGAAGCTACCAACATCCACTGCATTTCCTGCAGCACAAAGCTCAGAGCTCTCACTACACAGGAGCTCTTCTGAGCAGGATGCGCTGGCCTCACCGGAAGCCCTGGCCACACCCAAGCTCCACTCCTGCCTGCATACCTGGCCTCTCTACTGTTCATGTCTGGCTGCAAGGCCTGCTCGCATCTGACCTGGAAAGTGATCCCGGTTCTTCCTTGGGCCATTTTCTCACCATAGCAGACCCAAGGCTCTAAGCCTGGCGCCCTGTCACAGATCTGCCCAGCAGTCCTCACTGCCACAGGGGCATATGCCTGGCCCCAGCCACTGGGGCATGGAGGACACCGATTATGACATCAGCAGTACCGTAAGCCTCTCTTCACAGCCTCCATGGTCTCTCCCAGAGTGCCTCATTGCCAGACCCTTGGGGAGTACTTGGACCCCCACAAACCTTCTTAGGTGGTCGCCTACCCTGCCAGCTAGGTGTGAGAAGACAGTGGTGCATCAGTATGTGTAGCCTGTCTACTTGGACTAAGGCCCGCAACCAGATACAGTTAACCACACATTATCTGTGGTTACTATGGTTCTTCTAATGTCACCAGATAGTTATTTTCAGAAGAAGTCTAGGTATAAACAGAAAATCATTCATCAAAGGAAAAAATGGGAATTTATATCAAAACAAAAGAAAACTAGATCTGCACAAGAGATTTTCCCTTTTGCCTGACTAGCAGAAAGTCTAGGACGTGGTGTACCAGAGACTGCATTCGTGGGCCCAGGAGGAAGATCTGCAGGCCTGGGGTGCTTCCTGCTCCCTGGGCTTCTTGGCTCAGGCTGTGCCATGCATCGTAAAGGACGCTGCCTAGGTGGCAGAGAAGTCTGAAAGATGCTGGCAGCATGGAAGCACGGTTCTTCAGCAGTTTGGTCGGCCGTGCAGTATGATTGTGTTTATGCTGAATGCTTGAATTAAAAAAAAAAAAAAAACTGCAATAAGACACACATAGCCATTGATCTCCCTGAATACACACACACACACACACACACACACACACACACACACACTTGCTCTGAACACACTTTTCCCACTTCCTTAGTACTTTCTGAAGTCGCTCTGGAAGTTCTCTTCCCAGAGTGTCTTTAGGGATCTGTGTTGTTGTGGTTGTCTTGATGTCCTGACTTAACTCAAAATGTTTTCCTTTCATGGTCACTTTGCCTTTGGGGAACATCCAGAAGTTGCAAAATGTCAGGTCCAGGGAATAGAGTGGACAGGGACACGCTGTGAGGCTGAGGGAGCCTGCTTTTCCCTCACATGATACGCAGTGGCAGTAGCGGCTTTCACCATATTTTAACCACAACTTCCAGAGAGAGCCATGGAGGAGCTCTTCAGACCTGCCTCAGAAGGCAGCCGAGCAGAGAGTAGGTGTGTCTGAAGTGAGTGGTGTCTTGAGGGGCCTCAGGACGATGCGTGTTTTATATATATATATATATATATTTGTGGCCAGCTCAGCCCACCCTGGGGGCAGGGCTGGCCCAGCATGTGATGCTAAGGAATTAAACCACAGTCCCCATACTTTGCCTAAGCTCGCCTAAGCCGGTACTTCAGACTACTGAGCTATCTCTCCAGCCTCATTTGTAATAACTTTTTTTTTTTAAATCTAAACATTCAAAGTATAGTTTGATCACCCCTGGTGTAAGTTTAAAACTAAATAACAAAACTTAACATTCACAAACAATATTCAAAAACTAGCTAGGAAACAGTGCTGTCTTGAAAGCCTCAAAACAAGGTAGTGGGGCACATGACTCACAGCCCGACCGCCCTGCAGGATCGGCATGCTGAGGGGTGGAGGGGGGATGGGGGGAGACGACATCTGTGGACCTGAGGACAAGAGCAGGCTGACAGCCAGCAGCACTCAGTGGATGTTCAGAGGCTAATTACAGAGCTCTAGCAGGGAAGACCTTGTTCGCTTCCATACTAAGGTGGTAGGGACCAGTAGGCACGGGGCATTCAAGACCCTGTGAGCTCACAGCCACCAGCACCCTTCCCAGTGTACGCCCACACCTGCTGAGGGCGGCATCCAGTGTAAGCCACAGCAAACACAAATGAGGAAGGAAAGAGAAGATCAAGACCAGAGCAAGAGATGTCCAGGGAATCCTGGAAGGTAGTGTACTTTTCTACCAGATTCTCAAATCTTCCACATGCACAGGAAGTGAGGAAAGAGAGGGAGGGAGAGACAGAAAGAGATGGGGGGAGAGAGAGAGAGAGAGAGAGGAAGGAAGGAAGGGAAATCCTGTGAAGTTAGTAAGATTTCCTCTACCACTCATAAAAAATTAATTTTACTTAAAAATGAACAATGGAAAGTGTCCAGGTCAAGGTCAAACTCCATACAAAGTCACTGTAATTACAAACTGGAGGAAGGAGCACAGTCCCTAGAGACAATAAAAGCACAGTGGAAAGACAGTCCCACAAGACAAAACTGCAGCCTATCGTTTCAAAAGAGAAGAAATGGCTCACTGTATAAAAGGACACTGCCATAGATTACAGAGGTTCATAAATCCAGTGACAGCAATTACAAACAATTAAAAATAACAGAAAAGTTCAAACAGCAGTGTTAACTAAATTAGAAATCAACAGAACAGGTAATCTCTTAAGTGCAAAAGGGAAAAACAATTAAAACATTAAGAAAGAAAGGAAGAGAGAAAAAGGTTTTTCAGAGAAAAGAGAAATAGTGAAGACAAATGAGAAAGCTGAACATATGGCTAACAGGAACTTGTGAAGAAAACAGCACATACACGGAACAGAACAATCATTACACTAGAATTCAAGAAAATTTTCTGATATACAAAGAAATTCTGAAATGACAATTTGAAAAATTGCACCATGACCTGGGACTATTGACCCCAAAAGACCAATTGTAAGACATAGTCTGGTAAGGCCCTGGGCTTCCTGACAAGAAAAATGCGGAGCTTATAACAGGAAGAAAATTAAGCGCTCAGGCTTTCTACAGAAAAATGCTTCCAGCTAGAAGGAAACTAGGCAGTCCGTTCCACAGAGTGAGGAAAGAAAAAGCTTTTATATCCAGCAAAGCTGCCTTGCAAGTGGGGAGGGCTCAATCCAACTCTACCGGTGGAGGTAAGAACAGCCACCATGGTTTGAAGAGCTTTCTGAAAAGTGCATTGGAGACCATCAAAATGCCACTGAGTCTGTCCCTATGAAGACCAGCATCAAACACTAGACACAATAGGACAGGAGACTGGAGACTGAAGTGGGCAGAGACAGCAGAGTCTCCAAAGGCAAGCAGTGCACTCTTCCATAGTGTATAGATGGTGTGATTATTTTTAAATGGGAAAACAAGGGAGGGGGCATGTGTTTTGCAAAGGCTTTAATGATCTCAATAACTAGTATTAGTACTAGTGTCATTCTCATAGGACTATATGTAATAAATGAGATATGCTACTGCCTTGGGGGTCCAGTTGCCTGAGGAAGGAAGGTACAAACATGATGCAAAAGAACTTAATAAAGCTGCAGTTGCAATTTTTAACTGAGCTATCAATGTACCCATGTGAATGAAAAAGCTAATTAATATATATTCCCAATATTGCCATCTATAGAAAACTAAGAGACAATAAGCAGCCTTGCACTAATGGAGCGCTCCCTTGCCGACAGCAGCCTTCAGACCGCATTCCCCACCTCAGAAGTCAGGGAATCTGGAGCACCGGCCGACTACAGGTCTGGGTCAGAAAGCAAGATCAAGGGCATCTTGTATTATTGGACTGCACGGACATCAATGAGAGTTTTAAATTGTTGAGAAAAGGATCCAAGAAGTCCTCTGATGACGTTCCCTCTCACTACCATTGGGACAAGCTGGGCTTCAAAGAAATGGAACCTTACCGAGCACCATCTCTAGACTGTCCAGAAGAATTAACCAAACTGAAGTCAGCCAGTCTTGGCTATCCAGGGCCAACCTTTGGGACATCCAGTGTGCAGGAACCTTTGTGACTGTGCTGTGGAGTGGGGCTCACCAGCTTGGGCTCAGAGAAATGCTGCAGGTAACGACCCCAGTTCCACAATAGATTAAGTTACAAACACATCCTCCCTTATAAGGAGAAACTTATGAGTTAAAAGACTAATTTTTCAATGGGCAAGACCAGAATATGATGTTTGAGAATGTTCAGTGGATGATAAACATATTTTTAAAATTATAAGGAAGTGATCCCTACAATAGGATAATGCTTATTTATGTGGGTACAAAGAGTTTTTGTTGGTAAGGAAGCGAAGTTGGTTGGAGAGGCCAAAATTCTGGCTCACGCATAACATACAGGATTTAAAACAGTGCAATAAACATGTAATTCACAGGCCATGCATTTGACTCAGGGTTTTCTTCCTTGTATTTATAATTTAAAACTTTTTTTTTAAAGACTGAGTTTCTCACTGCCATGCAATCTCCAGCTGAGAGTTGAACAAGACAAAGCCCACAGATGAGGTGGAGAAGAATGTTGACTGGGGTTGTACCTGGAAGACTGGCAGATGTCTTTGTAAAGTTATATTTAATTTAGAAGATAATGTGGATTCTCTTAAAGGATTTCATGAGTTCAGGGATCCCTCCTTCTTCTGAACTTCTTAAGGTCTTCCCCATGTACTCAATTCTTGTATTTGTGTTGTTAAGCGGACAGGATGCACGCTAAACCCAGACTGTAACTCTGCAGCCAGGGGTTTGTGGGGAGCCAGTGTTGGTGCTTTCTTTGCCTGTTTGTGAGGGTTCAACAGGAACTTGCTTGATTTGCTGTGTCTACTAATCAAGTTTATCTTCTCAAATCTCCAAATCACTGCATTTCTTGGGGAGTATGCTAGGACCCAAGAAGAGAGTGTGTACTCTGAACTATAAAATCAAAAGGACACTGGGCACCATGCAGACACTGGACAGACACAAGGGATGCCACACCTCTGAGGATGATTAATGCCTGTACAGCTAGCACAAAGCGACAGGCATCTTCCTATACCTTGGCAAAGGCAGCCTTTTGACACTGTTATGCCCATTATTCACTTTCAAGCTACATTTCACTTTCATGAACAGACTTCCAAAATTTAGTATGCTAAATACTCCTAGTAACCCTAAAGAACCACCATAAGCTATCTTAAGTGTTTGCTCTTTTTGTCCCTCGAAAGATTCTCAGTTCTTCCATTCTAAGTCATCCATCCACTGAGATTTCCAAGAGTTAATAATGTGTAAAATGCTCTATGCTCAAGACAAAGGCAAAAAGGAAGCTTTTAAAATTGCCAGCGTCATTGTTAGGATAAAATAGCCTGCCAATCACCAGAATTTAATTCAACCCCATGTTGTAAAAGCAGTGCTTTTCAGGCCTTTAGACATCCAAACTAATAACCAAATCCAAACCCCTCTGAAAAAGGATTGAGTACAAATCCAAGCAGCTAATTGTATGTAAATAAGTACTAGCTGAACAGGCCAAAGAGTGGACCCTCTCAGAATCCATTTCTCCCAAGTCTGTCCTGTGTTTCCACATTGCAGGACCACAGGGTTCCCCCACATTTAAATATGGAATAAAGAGACAGTGGCTGTGGACTCCAGGAGAGGCAAGCCCAAATTCACAGAGGTTTATTAAAAACAGGAAGAGGTCAGTCCTCTTCGCCCAAAGGAATCGACAGGGCTTGTAGGAATTATTACTCCAAGATAGTTTCTTTATTAAATTCACTGTGCAGAAATAGAAAAGTAAGGGAGGGGAAGACCAGCCACCAAAAGTCTTCCCTTTGTCTCACCTATCCATGACCGTGGCCTGAATGTAACACAACAGACAAGGAAGGGCTCTTCATGGTATCTACAAATTAGATGCACCATAGAGCCTGCAATTTCTACGCACTGAGAATTATGCATTTAAATAATCCACTAATAACAAATATACCCGGTTTGCTGTCTCCCCCCAAATATAGCAAATGAGGTGAACAGATGATAACATGCCAGGTACAACACCTGCCAGAAACCTCTGCATCCACCAAGAATCCAAAGTAACCAAGGCCTCGTCACCCCCATTTGCTTCTAGTTAAGATCAAGTGCCAGGTACTGAGTGAATCAGTCTGAATTTATGGATCCGGGGCAGCCCAGTCCTGCCTTGTTCACCGAGCATTTTTCAAGAAGGGCAGTAACAGAGAAATCTCAAACCAAAGTTAAGTACCAACTTAAAATGGATTCCTGAGACACCCCTGGCCTGTGAATTAATTCTGTTTGTGTTAGTATTTGGAATGTCACACAAGATGTCACAGCTGGTTTTGCATGACACCCCTGTACTCCCTCAGCAGCATTTTTATCATTGAAACGACCATGTTTCCAAGGTGAACATAGACTGATAGGAGACTTTGCAAGGGAACATGAAAAGCTGAGACCATCTCCTAGTCTCTGCCTACAAAAGGCATTGCAACAGCAGACCACATTTCCATGTCAAAGAACCAGGCACTGTATTCAGTTTGCGTGCAGCAAGGGCTCTGGGTGGCCCAATCCCTTTCCATTTCAAATCATCTCACTGTCCAAGAGGCCCACAGAATCATCTGCTCTAGAATTCAGCCCAGCACTCAGGTGCAGGAACACAAAACACTCCTCTAGAGGAGGTTATATGGTGGGTGAGTCAACGCTCAGCGAGAAAACCTATTCTCGAGACCAACAGTACAGGCACATGTCAGACATGAGCACCCTTCCCCTTTCAAGGCTTGTGCCACCAGAGCCACTGTTTTTGTGGAAACAGGAATGAACCTGGTTTGGATCAGCAAAAACCAGGTTGGGACAAATAGCTCCCTTCAGTCTATGGTTTCCAGCATTTCTTAACATCAAACACTTTTATGGTTTTGAAATGAAAACATCACCTGGCTTGGGTTGTATTTCTTCCCCTCGCAAGCTACTGGTGGAGATGTCAGTAACACCACCATGGCTACAGAGAGAGGTGGGGCAGTGGGGATGAAGCTCAGGCCAAGCTACTCAGTCAACCCTTAAATAACCAGGGCAGCAGTGACCGACCCTGCACGTGCAAGCAGCCATTTCTCCCTGGGCTGAGCTTAGTGTAGAGAGAACATCTGGGCTGGGGCTTCAGGATTTGGGGCTGTTGTGACTCCTTCTCTCCTCTTCCCTCTCTAATGGGTTCTAGAAAAAAGGAGATCTGCACTTCAGCAGACAGGGAGAAGAGGGATGCATGCTTTACATAGTTATTTTTATATTTAATCCAAGAGCAAGGGAGGAGTAAGCAACCCAGCTGACGCTAAAAAACATTTTAGGAAGTTGGCAACTGAACAAGCCACCTCCTGCTATCGCCTCCTGTGCAGAGCCCGTATCCGAGCTATAGATATGTTTTCCTCAAAGATATCAATAGCGCAGATAATTAAGTTAGCAGAGCAAACCAACTCCACGCTTTGAAGTCTGAGTACCGTTGGCGCAGTAGCCATCCCCTCACCTGACAGGCGAAGCCCACAATCTCCCTACCCGTGCTAACAAGCCTGTGACCTTTTGTCTGCCCTCATACCACCTCACTCCTGCTACCCACCCTGGGCACCCATAGAAAACCCTTCTTGGAAACTGCGGTGGGGGTAAGCAGGCCCAAGGGCCATCTCCACCAGACCGGAAGAGCCTTCCAGAGAGGGAGTTTGCAGCCTCCAGATTCAGCTCTCTTGAGCAAGAGGGAAATGAAGCAAATATAAGCTATGTGTGGAGGTGATTCCATAAACGTTCTCCAGAGCTCCAGGGCTGGGGAACAGAGTCTTCAGAGTGTGTCATCCTCATTCTCTGCTTTGCAGAAAGAGACTTGAGTTTCCCAGGCCTGCACATGTCCAGCTGACCCCAGACACACACAAACTATAGCCGCACTTGCACAGAGCCTCCAACCTAGATAGGTAAACCCAATTCACCTTACAGCCAAGGAAACCAAGCCATGGCAAACCATTTGAGCCAAGGCCGTGAGCTAATGCGCAGCTCAACCAGCTCTCTGGTCTCCTCTGCCTGACAGGACCACAGAGCCGTGGGGAGGAGCTAAGGGCCTGCCTGAGGGGTAATGACTCCCTTGTTTTCCACTAGCAGACAGGGCAGAGTAAGGTCAGGAGCCCAAAAAAAGACCGAGCTAATGTGGGCAAAATCTGAGGTACTCACAGCCCCCCACTACAAGAACAAACAAGGACTAGTGAGCCACTTTGTCCCCACCGAGGTGCTGGACTTGGGACCCTTCCCCTCCTCACCCAGAAGCCTTTTTATATATTAAGAGAAAGGCAGAGGTGTTTCTCAGCTTCCAAGAAGACAAATAGCCTAGGATATCCATTAGTGCCCCATAAATCCTGCTGCTCAGAAGGCTGATGTATTTCTAGTGATTTGTGATGTTATCCTTTCCGGTTTTTTGATGGCAACTTAGGTTTAATACAACAGACTGGTCTGGCAAAGGTAGAATGTGTAGCTATGACAAAGCCAATTGTCTAGACCCGAAATCCTCAGTAGATGTGGAAGCAGCGGATCTAGCTACCTGCTCTCGCTCCCACAGAAGTCCCCTCTGGGGCTCTGTCTTCTGATTTGGCATTTTCAGGGAAAATCTCATTGTTACATGCATTTTAGAAAAATCCCTCAAGAGGCTTGCTTACAAGAATTGTACCTATGTTCCTTGCAAAGAGGAGGCTATGGTGGGTCAAATCTACCTTGAAGATGACATTTTTAAAAGGGACCCTCATCTCCCCTCTGTGGATTCAGAGTCCCAACAGATGGTGGCAGCCACAGGTGGGGACAGTAACTTGGTGTCACAAGGCAGTCTGCTATGGATACTTGCTTCTTGTCGTGTACACAAACCCACAGACCGGTTCGGGCCAGAGTGGCCCTGGAGAAGAACAGCCCAGCAGGCATGGGGCCAGGGGCAGGACTGCTAAGCAGGTAGTTATGCGATCACTGCACTTTTCTTCCTCCCTGTAGAAGCAAATAGAACCCTGCTTTATGAGCAAGGGTGATCCTCCTTTCCCAGAGAAGCATTTTTGCAGTAATAGGCACAGAATAATCACTGGGGCAGCGAGCACCATTTAGAGAACTGAGGCCCCCTCTTTCAGATACCCTGTGGTCATTGCCCTGCCCCATGGGCTCTGGGACCAAAGGCCCAGTCCTGCGTCTGCCAAGGAAGCTGCTCAGAGGTTCTCGGAGCTGACAGCTGCTTCCCGTTGTGTGGGCACAAGTCCTCAGCAATCTGTCTGTGAGCCATCGCTGTGTCCACCGCAGTGACACCACTCATCATAGGTGGCTTGGTTGTCTGCAAGGCAGATGCTACATTTTCAATATTTTCATAGCAAATGTGTAGCTGTGTGCAGTTCCCTCATCACGTCTGTGTCCCATGGGAAAAATCAACTCATGGAGCCACTTCTGAAACCTGCAAGTAGGGAAGCCACCCACTTTCTCTCTCACCTTTTCAACTTTCAAGTGTCAGGCAGGGCTCCTCTGTCTTGACCCAGGGAATGACTGGTTGGGGAGGATTCCCGGATTCCCGGCCGGCTGGGGGTAGGAGATTCCCTGTGCTTGGCTGGATGCAGAGCAGCTGCCCAGCTCCCAGCTCCACCCTCGTCCCAATCAACATGCTCCTGAGTGGGTCCAGATGCTGCCTCATTTTGGAGAAAATCACCCCTTGCTGGGAGTCAGTGGTCTAGAGTCCTTTGGAACAAGTAAGTGAACTACAGACTACGCTTCCTAAAATGCGCCTCAAGAATTAGACAGTACGCTCCTCCCCAGATTTCACTTCTGCCCCCAATAGCATCTCGCCAGCAGTAAAGCGAAACACAACCTCTTGCCTGACGGGGACAGCATGCGGCTCGGAAGGAAGCAATGGGGAGCAAAGCGGCCCAAACTTCTTCATATATGCAAACTCAACATTTAATTTTCTGCAAGATTACCCACAATAATTACAAAGTTTCTATAATACAGCCTTAAAAGCTTGGAACTATGAGATCCATAAGAATTGATCCTTTATCTTTTACCTTTGCTGGGTGCTGTCTGTGACACACTTCGAGGGAACGTAGGCAATATTTTCCTCCAATTTCTAGGAGTAGTAAAGTGAGACTGGACTAAAATGAGAGTGCTTATTAAATAACTGAGGAACTGGAGAGTGAACCTGTAGTGTACAAACAGCAGGGTAGCCCAGAGGCCCTGCGCTAAGGAGCACACACCTGTCCACTGAATCCACGTGTGGTCCCATGAGAACTAATAGTCTGAGGTTCTAGGAGTGCTGTGGGAATATCAGATGGTGGCTTCTGGTGGTGTGTGGTGGTCTTGCCTAGAGAGCCGACCCCATCGGCCCTGGTCTGTTCGGCCTGCCAGTGTGACATGCAGCGCTTCTGAGTCACGAACAGCAGCTTGTCTGGACTTTCCACCAGGAGTCCCCTGACTACATGCACATGTCTCCACAGAAGACTCGGAGACATTATCAAAAGTTAATTCTCAGTTGCAGTCTCAGAATTAAGAGACTAGGAAATTCCCCCTAACACAACTATGCTGCGATCTTATGTACCTGATACTCATAAGATCAAGCCCAGTGGAGAGAAGGCACGTTCGTTTCACCTTCCGATAGTCACAGGAGCCTACAGTTTCACCCCTAAATGGGCAGGAGAAGCAGGCGCTTCTGAAGGCAGGCTCAGCCGCTGTGCTTCCAGCCTTTCTGGTGCGAGCGGCTTGGGTGGAGCAATGTCGCACCATCCAGCTCGCATGGGCTCCCTTGCGGCACCCTCTTCCCCAGAGATGCTGTTACTGACAGGGAATGCTCTCCGGTTACATGGCGGGTGGGGGAGACTGACGCTTTCTGAGCACAAGGTCAGTTCTGCTTTGCTCTCCCTCCTGTCTTCTGAGAAGCAGAGAGCACATCACTGCGGTGTGGCCTCACAGAGAGGGGCGTGAGGGTCGGTGGGGACAAGGGTGCCCAGGCACTCGGCTGGTGGTCTGAACACCCCTTCACAGCCAGGGGATCCCTTGTACCCAGAAGGACCCTCAGCGCCTCTTCCTCTGACCTTCCCGGACTGCGCACCCCACCCGGCTTCCTTCACGTTCACTGTCGGTCTTGCCCTGTATCAGCCTCTTCCGAGACTGGCATTCCTGAGGCAGGATCCGGCAGTGTGGAGAGAGGTGGCAGCTGACACAGTTTCTACTGCTTGGTTCTTTTTTTTTTTTTTTTTTTTTTTTTGGTAACAAGCTGTGTCGCTCTGCTCTGAACTGAACAAGCCACTTGATCTTGCTAGGATAACTCAGCTATAAAAAGGAAAATGATAATTTGTGACTTCATAAACTTTCACAATGCAAATATCATGTATTATTAGAAGAAATACATTTAGAAAACAGAAGAGACTTGCTTTGCCTGTTATTTCAGAAGGAACAGTAAGAAAATAATTCTTCAATCAGTAAGCACACTATGCTCAGGCAGCTCAACTCAAAGCTGAGAGTGGCTCCATAGCTTCCACAAGAAAGGGAGCCAGCCACCAATTTTACTTCTTTTCAATCCCACTTCATCCCCTCCAGCATTTACACACTGAAAAATGGCGGCTGGGCAGCTTCTAGATTTTTCCTCATGAAAGGCTTCAGAATATTTGAATAGGAGCCCGATTTCAGGAATAGTGTTTAAACTGACCTAAGACGGTAGGGTGACCTTGGTGCTAACCTTGAGAACTGAGAAGGTTGCCACTTCCTTCTTCCCACTCTACCTGTCTGCATCACATTTCCGAACCCCGGCTGGCCCATCTTCTCTTTTCTTGGTCCCCTCTACTCACCAAAACCCACATCTCCAAAACAAGCACAACACACAGGAGTTACCTCTTGAAAGAGCGCTCCATCTGCTCCCCAGTGGAGCGCCAGCCGGCCACATCGTGGGAGCTGCAGCCGACTGTCTGGGGAAGATACTGTCACGTCTGGTGGACCCCAGGAGGCCCCCAGAGAAGAGGCATGGGATTCTCTCCAGAGCCCAGCTTGGGGTCTAGGGAAAGACTGCCACAAACGGAAGCCCTTCAATCATCCCTTAAAGACCAGGTGACAGGCTTCCAAACTCCAAGGGCATAGAAGACGCCTGTAAGAGGCCGCCCCATGTCCCTCCCCAAGCAAGGCTCATACTGCACACAGGTGTTGACTCTCCTCTCTCCTATCTCCCTCAGATATTAGAAGCTGGCAATCATTTCAATTTGAAAAGCTCACCAAAATAAAGAGAAAAATCTTTATCAAGGTAGGGGTCAAAGCGCAGATAACAACTCCAATACCTACTGCGCACTGCCATGGCAGCAGGGCCCTAGGGAAGACCCAGCTCAATGTCTTCATCCGAGTCTTGAGGAAGAAAGCGTGTCACGTTTAGTGCGCCAAGTTTCTCTCATCATTACTTGGGCAGAGTGAAAGCTGTTTTAAATAAAAACGATTAAATGGCGCTAAATAAAGGCCACCCAGTCTTATACCCATGGATTAACTTGTGCCTGTGGTTGCAAAAACACAACAAGACTGTAGAAAATCCCCACTGTGGATGTGTGAGGAGAAATAAAGTTGACCGTGTTGTTGCTGGCGTGCCAGCGCGCCTGAGCTTCTCTTGGGGTGCCTCTGGCAGCGGCACCCACCTCTGCGCTCCCCATTCCGCATGTGTCACCACCTCCGCAATGGCTCCAGTCATTCCAGGCTGAGGGAACAGGATGGAGGCCCGGAGCAGTTCTGTCCCGTGACACCCTCATCACATAAGCTTGGGGAGGCATCCAGCTCGAGAGGCGTGGTGGGAGAGCACCCCCAGCAACATCTTCCCCAGGGAGGGTGGCTCCTGCCAGACTTGCTGGCATGCGGCCCCGAAGGCTGCCAGTGGGCCCGGGGCAGGGGGCCGGCTGCTTCTCACATGCAGGGTGCAGCCCCTCTCACACCTGGCTCCCATTGCCCTGCCCCGCAATGTCCTGTCCACTGCAGGAGAGCAAGCAGCTCCCTCCAGGCTGGGGCTTTTGGAGTCGCTTCCAGCCTGAGCTCCTGCACGGCAGGAGCTCCTCACCCACCCCTGTTGCTGTCTATGTTGTCACTGCTGTCACCATCACCGTCACCACCACCACATCAGCCCCACTGATCACCAGCAGTAATTCCGCACATGCATCATGAACATGTATCACCATGAGAAAAAATGCAGAAAACACCAAACTGTCCTCCTCCACAGGTACATTTAAGGCCTTTTTCATATAATGTGACCACACACAACTCCTCCAGCCTTACAAAGGGAACAGGCTTGAAGAGGGTCAAGCACTGGGCGAGGCCTTTCACCGCGCAATCTTATTTGGTTCACACAGTAAGCCTCCAATACAGGCTTTCCAGTTACTTTCATCCAATTTTACAACAAAAAATTGTCACAGCCCAGAATGTCCAAGTGTCCCTCCCAAGGCTCAAGGTGCTGCCACTTACACTCCAGGATTTCCAACTTACCCACACATGCCCTGGGATCCTTGTAGCACAAGCTGCCCTGTTTCCTAAGTTGAATTTTTGGTTCTGTTTGGTTTGTTAAGAAAGGGTCTCCCTGCATAGTTCAGGCTGGCCTTACCCTCTCAGCAGTCCTCCTATTCGGCCTGGGTGGCTACATTGGATTTATTTCTCCCTTTGTGATACACAAGTCAGTTCTCTGTTTTATAGCCTATTCAGCTGGAACACAGGAGCCCTCCAAAGAACACTGACTTGGGGATAGGGCACCCTGCCTCCACATAGCCCCAGTGGTGTGGCCTTGGACAGTGGATTCACCTGTGATGAAGACAAGTCTCCAGCGCAAGCCTTCTACATGCTGCATTTGCCATCAAAACAGATGACGAGTAGCGCTGTCACCCAGGTGGCATGAGTTCCATGCACAGACTTTCCCTCTGCCCTGGGAAGGGAGGCTTGAGAGGCTGCCGGGGGAGTGTGAGAACCGCTCCACCACACAGCTGTCCCTGCCTGCGCGGCACCATGGATAAACGGGGTCCCTCTCTAGAGATCTCTGCTGGCACCTCATCTTCATTCCTTTCAAGAAAGAAAGAAAGGGGAAATTCATATCATTGTGAAGAATGTATTACCTTCTCCAGGCAACTGCCAAAAGCCCAACTGTAGACAGAATCCATCTGACAGAATCCCTGATCTGCTTTGATTCCATTCTTAAAGGAGATTAGTTGTTGGAAGGTCACCGCGAAGCCAAGCACCGCACACGGCAGCTCGGTGTTCAAAGCTTTCACTACTGAGGGAATCTCCGCCCTGGATGTCCCTTCTCCCCATGCCACTTAATCAATGAATCAACAAATAGTTCCTGGGCAGGTCTTCCCTGGGGCCTGTGGGCCACTTCAGATGTGGCTCTCAGTTCAATAGGAGGAGAAAGAAAAATGGATTTTTTTTTTTTGGTGACTTTTCTTAAAGTTTCCATTTATAAAACCAGAGCTGGCATCAAAAGACTATGGGTCTCCTGTCCCTCTTTCTCCCTTCTCTGAGCCCTCTGATTCACAAAGACAAAGAAAATGCAATGTGGCAGAGAGGGACAGGAGGAGGGAAAGGTAGCTGGTTAGGGAGATTTGCAAGTCTGAGATGAAGGAAGTCAATGGGCAGAGACAGCACTCCCAAGAGACATCTCCCTGGTGTGTGGAACCCATGCTAGCTTGCTCACGATTGCAGTGCTTCAGTGCATGTGGTCAGCTGTATGACTGGCGAGTGGCCACCAGGCCTGATGTTTTCAGGGTTGGTATAATTAGGACTATCTTACCCCTTTAAGTGTCCTCATACCCACAACACTAACTAGTATTGTGGTATTTGTACATTTAATTAATAAGATCACACATTAAATGTACAAATACCTTCAATCTCACACTGTCAGAAACCCTAAATGCAAAGAGGAAAAATTGTGAAAATTAGTTCTCTTAAATAATTTGTATAAATGTATGTATTACATACAATAAACTATTGATTTTGGCCATTAACAAAATGTAACACTACAACACAGTATTGTGCTGTAAACAGGGCCACCGTTGGTCAAGCCATGACTTGTCACTGTGGTACACAACAGAAGGGTCGAACCTATGGGGTGAACCTGGCTCTCCTGGGTCCAGCCCGGGAGCAGGACTCAACTTTCTCCAACCCAACTCTGTGACGAAGCTCACAGCATTTTATTGAGCATGTGCTATGCCAGGCATGGTGCTAAGTATTTCTGTGCATCAACCAAGGTCATGTTTCCTCTCTCCTGATGGCACTGCCAGCCTCCATTGACACAGGCAAGCCGGGGACACCAGAGAGAGGACACTGCTGCCTACAACTGAACACTGAACTGCTCTACCATGGAGCTACACTGCCAGTTCTTTTTATTTTTATTTTGAGATGGGGTCTCCTGAAGTTTCTAAGTTTCCCAAGTTGGGCTTAAAGTCATGACCCTCCTGCCTCAGCTTCCTACAGTGCTGGGATAACAGGTGTGCGTCACCACCTCCAGTCTTCCTACAACCTCAGAGTTCTGTGAAAAGCAGTGGCTACAACACATGTCCCATGCAAAGACACCTACAACTGACATCTGCTTGACGAATGGAGGCAAAGGGAAGTTTAAAACTGTATTTTTGTCACTTCAGTCTGCCGGACGGGGTGTTCCCCTCCTTGTAATTGCTCTTTCACTCTCCAACGTCAGCCTGTACTCTCTCACCTCTTCTTGAGGAACACGGCTGGGTCAGGACAGCCAGCAGACCATGAGGCACTGGCCTTACCCTCCCGTTCTGGAGAAGTTTTCAGCCTAACGATGCAGTGAAGTCCTCTGGCAGCTTCAAGAGGTTCTAGCCTGCTGGGTTCAGTTCTGTTTTGTTTGGCAGAGCCTGGGATCAAATCCAGGGCCTCATGGATTCTAAGCAAGTATCTTACACTAAACTGTGCCCCCACACTTGAAAAGACTTTTTTTAAGCATACAAATATAAGTTCTATGCTAATCCTTGACACAAGTCTAAACAGAGGGTTGTTTGCTCAAGAAAATCTTGAGTGCATTTGAACGGTTTCATGTTTTTACTTCCTGTCATTCCTTAATGTGTTCTATGGCTCTATCACAGTGGAAGTCCTAACACAAGAACACACACCTGACAGCCTTTCATTCAGTATGGCATCCACACGCACGTGACAGACTCCACCTCTATGCTAAAGGAGGTGAAAGGAAACACATCGTTATCCCCTGGTCCGAGATGATGCAACCACCTTTCCACCTGCCCAGAGAAGGAGGTGCAAAACCCAGGTCCACTGCACCTTCAGAGGATAGAGCGTTCTCCACTTCCAGAGCTGGCTTGAGACTCTGGCTGGGTGGCCCCACACCCACCAGCTATGCACCAGACAGTCTACCCTCACATCTGGACACACACCCATCTGTGCTTCCAGGCTTCCTTCTTGCACTTCCTTCTAACAAGCATAGCTGAAAGAAGCATAGGTTGTGTGTGAGTCAAAACCACGAGGCTCTGCCTGGTGCACTTGATTGAGGGTAAACACAAATATACTTCTTTCCCCACCTAGAGACCTGCCCTCGCAGAGCAGGACAAATATCATCATACAACCTGGCCCTGGAAGAACTCAAGGAGGCCGTGTGGGTGAAGCCTGAGGCCAGGCCTAGCACTTCCCCCAGCTCCTTCCCGTGCCTATTCCCACACTGCAAAAGTTGTTTCTGAAGCAAATAACAATTTTCAGAAAGACCAAGGTTACACATTAACCCAGAGATGCAGGCGGAGCACACAGGCAGCTGCGCCATTTCCAAGGCACCAGTGCCCTGTGGTCCTGCTCTGTCTGGAGTTGAGAACTTCTGCGGTGTAATTAGCATGACCTTCCCCATAGCCGGCCTGACACGCAAGCCTTCCTTTCTGTTTCTCAAAAACAGGCACTCACCAGAGCACATCCATGCGTCACTGTGCCCGGCTGGACACCAGCAGCCCCCTCCTCCAGGAAGGCTTGAGCTGCACCCACCAACTTGGGGGGAGATACCCACTTGGGCTGCATGAAAACAGGAGGAGAGGGGAGGCAGGAAAGACTTTCCCTTTAAAACTGCACAGGATCGGATACCAGATCACATGACCTTTTACCGTAATTTCTATTAAAATCATTTCATGTCTGGTTGCCTCTGCTCTCCCGGCTCATTTGTATTGTTTACAACCAGTCATTGCCCTGGCAGTTAGCGGTGGCTGAAGCCATGGTTACCCGCTTTTACATTCACTGGTTAAATGGAATGCAGCTCGGCGGTGGGTTTCAGGGAGCGAGCTCTTAAGAAACCACAATCCAGCTATCAATCAGCCTAATCTGAGAGAAATTAATCTCATAAGCCTAAGTATTGTTGCATATTAAAAATTGATAAGAAGGGGGCACAGGGCTTTTACTGGTTGAAGTTAGCCGAGCGGACAGGCTGAGATGGACTCCTGGCCTCTGGTATGTCCTCCACCTGACAGCCATGGAAAGGTCCAGAGCAGACCCCACCATGAGCCCTCGACACTCACCCACCACCCCTCAATTTCTGGGAGCATTCCTTTCACCTGAATGTTCTCAGAATCTCAGTAACACCCAACAGGCTTAACCAGACTGCAATCCCAGCAAGTAACTTAAACAGATACATACAAGCCACTAAAACACCAGACAGCCCTGAGTAGGATTCAATTAAGACCGAACCTCAGAGGAATGCTCTTTATGAGTAAATTAAAACTGCAAACTAGTATGTTTTATTAAGAACAAGAACAGTACCAACTCATTCTGTTCTCTGTGAATTTATGCAGTTAATTCTTTCAAAACCTTCCCCATAGCTAACTTGCTTCTCAAAATGGACCTGACCAACAATTGTAATCCCTAATAAAAACTGAGAAGTTTTACAGTTTCATGTCCACAATCATTGTCCCATCAATCACATCTACATGCTAAGCGAGAACAGCAAATAGTTAAAGCTAACATATTCCAAGCCCATCTACTGCAAAGTCACTGTATCAGAAGCTAGAATTGATTTGTTTCCTCAGAACGAATTGAAAATGAAGGTAACCCGATGTGGGGAAACCCCCTCCTGCCTTGCTAATTGGATCTGGTCTTCGGTGGCTGCAGCTCCCCTGGACTCTGCTGCCCGAATCACCCCTACTCACACGTTCTGGGCTCTTCCAAGAGTTTGGTGCAGTTTCAAGGACAAATGTCTCAAAGAAGCCGCGCTGGTGTGCAGCAGGGAGCCCAGCCTGGATCTGAAGACGAGAGCTCCGCGCTACATCTGACACCAGGGAAGGAAACTTCCTGCGTGCTCAGATCTTGGAAAGTCTCGGGGTTAAAAAGGCTGCTCTCAGCGTGCGGTGGATCTGCTCCCTGGCCGTGTACACCCGGTAGCAGCTGATCTGTGTTCGCAGCCCTGCAGAAGGGAGCCTTGACTGAGAACCAATGGCATCACATTTCAGCCAAGTGCCCGAGAGCACAGCCACCTCTGATGACTTCACAGGGCTCAGGCCAGCGGCCTCCTGACAGCTTGAGCTGGGGAGGATGTGGGAGGTGTCCCTTGCCACCTGCCAGGTGCCAGTGCTGTCCCCGGAAGCCAAGCTCTGCTCTGGGCTGGATATGAGGTAGTCCTGGGACTCAGGTAGTTTTTGTCACCACTGACCTGACCTACTATAGACTCCACTGTAACAGACCTTTACAAGTGAGTCGGAATTCTGAAAATGGACTTCCCTGTTTCTCCTGTAAACCTCTGTCCCTCTCTAAGCCCCCCTGACATTCCTCAGAAGGGCCTGAGGGGGAAATGACACAAGATCAGCTCCTGTGGCACCCAGTTCTGCACTGTATGCCTCAGAGCAGAGACTACAGGTCTGAATACCTGCACTGCTCAGCCATTTTTTTTATTGTTCCTTATAAACTGGGGGCAACAGCAAAACAGAATCCCGCAAACTCACTATTAGGATTCATAGGCCATCAAGAGCAAATGGAAAGAGGAACGCCTGGTCATGCTGATGGCGACCAACTCAACACTCAGCCATGGTCACCAGTGGCCTCTGTCACCACCTGTGAGCTCCAGTCTAGCCCAGGGAGTTGTAGGACCCCAAGTTTTCTCACTTTACTTCAAAAGGTGGAAATCTGCACCACAGGCTTAGCGAGGCTAGGTGACAAGTGTCCCCTCCTCCTCTGAAAGCTGGCCCAGGGGACACTGGGTGACTGTGGAGTCTCCAAAGTCCTAGCTTGGTGTGTTGGCCCCCATTGTTCAGGAGTAACAATGATTCCCTTGCAACAGAGAGCCGGAGTCGTGTCATGAAGAGCCGGGCCTCTGGCTCCAGGTTCAACTTTCCACCCTGACTCTAACTATACAAGATGGGGGATTGCTTAAAATTGCCCAACTTATATAACTGTGTAGCCTTCCCATCCATCCTACAGGTAGTGATTGAAAGAAAGATAGAGAATATTTAAATTTTAAAAATTTAAATTTGCAGTAAAAGGCACATGGCCCAGAATCCCCTTCACAATACTTCTCACTTCAAATCTACTTCTCCCATCCTTCCTGCCACTTTCTGAAGCCATTCTGTAAGTCTTCACTCATGAGTGTCTTTCAGAGGTGTGATCAAAAACATGGTGAATGCTGCTGCCAAGTGCCATCCGATGGAAGGCCAGACTCTTAACCCCAGACCATGTGTGTTCATCTGCCCTATTCACAGATCTGGCACTATGCGAGCAGGGTCTGGTATGAAAGTCAAGCAACTACGTGAGGTGAGTATGTTAAGTCTGTTCAGAGTGCTGAAGCCAACACAGCAGTGCAAGACACTCAGGAAAGAGGATTCCAGACCTGCTTCAGAAAGCAGTGAGAAAAATGAGATCAAAATGAGGGGGAGCACTCAGAGGGAGGGACACACATGGCAATGTGCATTTCACTGTAATGAATTTTTATCTTTTTGAGACAGGGATTGCCACGCAGTTCAGGTGGAACCCGAACTCACTACGTAGCCCACAGTGACTTTTTAAAAACTTAAATATATACCATATTATTTGATCACAAACCCTCTCTGGTGAGGATTTAACTAACAGCATGGTGAGGACCCAAGAGTGACGGGGATGCAAGGCCTCACAGACATGGACACAGCCAGGCGCAGGGCCGGGACTTACACTCAGGCTGGGCGGCCAAGTGCCTGTCTTGTGTGCTTCCCTCCACTGCTATAGTCTCTCTCCTGTCAAAAGGACACCTTTAGAAGCTGCCTCAGGGCCGGGATGTCACGCAGTGGTAGAGCACTTACCTAGCAGGTGCAGTGCAGACAGCGTGCTCTCTCTCACCCAATCCTTGTAAGAGATTCATGAGGCAGGTGCGGCTCTACCCAGTGTGTGAGTGGGAAAGCAACCTTGGAAAGAGGTGAGGCTACACGGCTGGTGACCACAGTGGCAGGTCTTCCAAGCTCTACAAGGCAGGAAGTCACTCTGAACACTTCTGTGTTCTGCTCTCGCGTTGCTGTGCTGGTCGTGCTGGCTAAGGAACCTGGGGCCCCACGCATGCAGGCAAATGCTCTGCCACTGAGCTGCAGGTCCAGGCCTCTCTCTGTCTATTCATACTTTTGGGTTACCAAAAGTAGTGTGTATCTCCAAAAAGGAGAGACCCTATCTCCAAATTACACTGCATTTAATAACAGATCTAGCTTGGTGTTAAGCATATCATCTGTTCAATAAATTGCTCCAGACTGAGGAGGAGGCAAGCTGGGTTTGCCCCCTACGATCAACCTCCAAGTGAGGGGTTGGGCCTGTGCGTGGCATCCCAGCACTCAGACTGTTAAGATGCTCAAGTCCATCCACATAATCCTGCCCTGAAATTCTAAATACTGACTCACAATTAAACTTCCCGAATTTTGTTTTCTTCTGTGTGTGCTTAACATCTATGCTGTACTTTGAGGACCTAGTGATTTTTAGTAAGAGTGATTAAATATTGACTTTTACATTCAAACTTGATCCCACGACATCTGCTTACTACATTCACCTAATTTTTAGGTTGACTAGACCTCAAAGTATAGATTTCTGTTAGTCATTATCTAAGCACACACCAGTCTCATGCACCAAATTTTTTAATCTGCTTTTTAAATATTGCCGGGGTGAAGAGCCTAGATTCTTTGGATAATTGCTAACCTTCTTTTTATCTTATGCTTTGAAATATCATTCGTATCTGATCAAAAAAAGTGTGGCTATTTATCAATGAATCACAGATTAAAAACATTCCTAAAAGAACTTTTTATGGTGTCTAGAACTTGGAGTTTAACTGATATCTTCCATTCAATATTTTATTTATTTATTTATTTATTTATTTATTTATTTATTTATTTATTTATTTATTTGCATTTTAGGGAAGGGTCTACAGGGTGTTCAGGGTCTCACTACTAGATCAGACTCGTAGTGATCCACCTATTTACAGCCTTCTGAGAGTTGGGATTACAGGCGTGCACCACCATGCCCAGTCTTATTCGTCATCTCAGTGGGACCCGGGAGCAGGGCCAGCTTGGCAGGCTCGAGGATCAAATCCTCAGCCCCTGTCCCTGCTTAGAGGTGTTTTAATCCACTGAGCTACTTGACCAGCCCTTCCGTTCACCATTTCTAGCATTCCACCCTGAATGCCTTGTCCTACATGAAATGGATATCATTATTTATAAGTTTTACTATCAAACAATAATTCCTTCAGCTTTCATGAAAATGTAGGAAGTCTGGAGTAATATCAAAATCATGGCAATAATATGAAAGCCAGGCAATGTTTGAGACAAAGAAAACAATTACTGACTATATTGTTTTTGTTTCCAAAACCACCCAGATGTTTACTCAGCCAAGCTCTGGCCATCTGTAGGAAAAAGTCCATGTGCCCTTCAAGTAACCACACTGCACACACTAAAATTACTAAGCCTAGGGACCATCTTCCACATGCAACTGCCTAGGTGTGCACCCCTTCCTGTGTCCCCCTGAAACGTCCCTTCCAGAACACGAGTTCCACTGGGAGCAAGAAACTTGCCAACCAAAGGCCACTGAAGAGTAAAATGAGCTGGCCTGCAGATGGTGAAGCCGGGTGGCCCAGAAAACTGGCCTCTTGTTCACCACTTACAGCTCAGTAACTTTATAGTTCCTAAAGCCTTTCCCACCCACCAGTCTCCCTCCATTCAGACCATCTTAAAGAGCAGGTGCATTAATTAGTCATATGACAGAGGTCCAGAGAATTAACTAATCTCCCCAAGTCAGAGAGACAGTCAATGTTCCTCTAGATATCTAGAAATGTGAGCTCAAAACCCAGTTCCAAAGCTTTTCCACATACCCCATCATGCCTGGGCATGATGCACCATAGTTCTCCTGTTCCCTTTACAGCTCTTGGCTCAGTTAAATACAGATGAGGTCCAAATGCATGTGTACACTCACACGTGCATGCACACACACACACGAATGACACATACGCGCACACACACACGCACGCACACACACATGCAGGACACACACGTTGCATGCACACACAAGCACACACACACACACACACACACACACACCTGCAGGACACACACGCGCATGCACATATATGCTCAGCCCTCTTCCACTTTCAACTGCAGCCTGTCTCTTCTTTTCTCAGGTCCTGAGCAGACCTCAGGAGCACTGATTCTATTCTTGTCTTCCCTCACTGCCCTCTTTTCATGCATTTTGGAGACAAAAACCAGACCCTCATCACAAGAGCCAACTTCACCCTGTGCCAATGCTTCTGTATCTCAAGAACAAGAGATGCCACATTCTCTGCACCCCATCTGTGAAAACCTGTGCATGTGTCTATTAATGTGGCCACTAGCTTACCTCTGTCTGTTCAGCTCTAGGTTCCATGTGTATTCTCTGAAACCTCAGCCCTCAGAAGTCAGATTGCCTTGACATTATGTGTATCATTTACTTCATGAAAGAACTGTTTTCTGTATTTTGTTTATCCCCCATAATACAATATTTTACTCCAGTAAGTAACAATAGGCACTTACAATCTAACTTGGAAAAGCAATCAACATTTAAGACCGTTTCAGTGACTGTGTTTTGAATATCTGATAATTGATCTACAAAGAAAACTTTGAATGCAAACCTGACTGTTGGAGTTTCATGAAGTTTTCATTCCAAACCACTGAACCTGAGCTCATTTACTGCTGTATATCCTAATTTTCCTAGTCATGGCATAAGGCCATACTTAAGTAAATAATTAGCTTATAGAAGGGGAACAGAGAGGAGTATGATTAATTGGTTAATTCATTATTGATCAATCACTTAACTTAGAATCACAGACACAAAGTAACTCAGAGACCATCAAGTCAACACTTAGTTGTAAGGCTGAATAACAAAGGTTTATCACTGCTCTCAGAGTGGGTAACCGGAACATAACACTACCCGTACGCTGCACCATCAACTGACCTTTACCTGAGGACACACACTGGGTGGAACGCACATTAGCTGTAAAAGGCAAATTTGTAACCCTGCTAGGGACTGGTAGAAGAAATGTGAGGGCTTACGGCCCAATTCTGCAACCTTTAGAAAATAGATGTTCCTCCTAAATAGTAAATGAATTTCTAATAACTGAATGAAAGTGTTCATCTAAATAGCCAACTTTGGATTCCTCTCCACACATAATAACTTGGAAAAATATATAGCCTGTGTTTACTATAGCACCAGAGCTACAGTCTCTAAGAAGAGCTATAACTCGCTAACAATTTCCCTGATTTATGTTTGAAAACATACAGGGCATGAAATGATTTCTGCAGCCTTACATTTTCCTCAAGAGCACCGGCGAGCAGGGATATATTCCAAAAATCATGTGGGGCTGCTTGCCACATCTCTTTTTTCAATACAAATGGATAATGAGCAATTGTACGTGTGTAATCAAAAAAGAATCATTAGATTATTTTTCCCATTCAGGAAAGAAGGAAGGAAGGAAGAAAGAGAGGGAAAGAGAATGGGCACTCTAACAGAAGAACATTTTCATACAATGTTTACCATGTAAAAAGTGCTGGCTTTCTTAAGAAAGGACAACAATTGTTCTTCCCAAGAACAGTATATGGATAATGTATGGTTATAAACTATAACTCACTCTACAAGCGTTAGTTATTCTCATTGTTAGTATTTAACATATATGGAAATGTGCTTTGCAATCTATAATTGTGCTAATAAAAACAGGTATTTGTGGGTATAAATTATATCGGTCATAAAATTAGCCTTATTAATCTAATAAATCTTCCAGTGAGGCCAAATTTAAATGGGCCACTCCAGCTGGAAGTACTGTTTCTCTTGCCATGTAAATATTTGTCAGAGTAGGAATACTACAGTTTTACTATGCTTCATATAGCATTTGTAGCTTGAATTTAATTCTTTCAAGCCATAAATAACAATTGTCAATTATGCATATTTTTCCATGTTAAATAATCTAAGAGAAATAAAAGAGGTGAACTCATTCAGTAGCATCTTTCTTAGAGTTCTTTCTGTTTGTGCTATTTTGTTGTTTAGCAGAAGGCTCATCTGAATGAGCCAGATGTGTGTGCAAGTAAAAGAAACACCTCTGACCCGTCCGGGACCCTACATGTCATCACAGGGATTCCAAACACATCCCACCCCTGCTTCTGTGGCAGCTGTGACCACAACCTGCTTTGGATGATCAAATGTCCTTCTTAACAGAAATGGAAACAAAGGCCTGACTCAGAACCCTGTAGGGCACTTCTCCATGACTACATGTGCTCTCTAGCACAAGGCCACCATCCATGTTTTGTGCAGAGGTGTGAAGGGAGGCTCCACCCAGCTCAGGGCTCCAGGAGGAGGCAGCCTCTCCCAGGAGTGGAGATCGGAAACATGTCTAACCTCCAAGAAAAGGAAAATGCTCCCCCTCTACCACCTGTATGACGGCAGACCAACGAGCAGCATTCCCATGGGGATCTTTATCAGAAGCATTTGAGGAGGAATTTTTATGGAAAGATTCACAAGGTCTTTTAAGAAAGATTTTCCCTTTTCCTGAATCTAGGGGGCCAGGAGCATAACAGCTGTGGGCCCAACATTTTATTTCAACACAGTGCATGATTTTCTGCAATTGTCTTTTTTTTTTTTTTTTTTTTTTTTTTGCAATTGTCTTTGTCAAAAGGCACCCATGGTCAAACTTTCCTTCTGACTACCCTCACCGCAACCGCACTAGCAACACCTTGCAAAGTACTGTTATAAAACAGGTACCAGTGATGCAAACAAGGTTGTTCTAGTGAAAGGCCCCCATGCTCTCTCCACAAGCAGGCCCCCATCCAATTGCCAGATAGAGAAGATAAGAAGACCCGGAATTTATCCCGAGTTTTCCACACTGACTCTAGGGCAGCCGTCAGGCACTTAGCTTAGGCAGGGCTAACCGGATCGAGGAAGCCATATTCCTTCTCAGCCTTAAAGGACCAACAACAAAGTGGTGAGAGCACTTCTTCATTGCCACAAAGAAGCTGTTGTATCTTATTTTGACTTCACAAAGAGATTTTAAATGAATACAAAAATCATAATATTATGATAGTTGGCAATCATTACTTCTATTGTTCATGGAGACATTTTCAGTTGGTTTTTCTCCTATCAGAGGCTCAATTGAAAAATTCCCCAACAGCTCCCTGGAGAAAGCCGAAGATCTGCATTTAAATGGAGATATAGTATTTCCAAATGCACAGTACCTAGAAGGCATATCCTGCCAAGGTTTCTTAGTAAGAACAACTCCAATTGCACTCAGTACATTTCAATGCAGGAGCTATCTCCCTCATTTCATAGGCCTCTAGTTATTTCCATAACGTTCTTTTTCCTCTGTGGGTTCTTCATGTTTGTCCCAAGAAGTTCAAATTAAACCTTGCTCCATGGCAAGGTCCGCACAGTAACAAGCAATTACTACGACTGTACCTATCATTTCTGATGTGCACAGAAAAAAAAGACCACAGAAGAAAGCTCAGCCAGAAATGTTAAATAATTGAAAAGTATAATGACTTAATAGAGTAGTAAGCTTAGTTTACAATGCAGCCAACTTAAAGCCATAAAAATACTGTGTAAAAATTTTATCTTGTGGCTGACCATTCCATATCCTATCTATTATTCAAGAGTATCTCAATACTGTTTTTCTTCATTAATGTGGCTTTTGGCATTTCCCTCAAAATCTTTCTGTTCCAATAGTTTTCCAACAATTTTGAAATAAATGCAAAATTTCTGTACTACATGCCAAATTCGCTTCACTGCCATAATACCTTCAGTGTCTCGTTGAAACCAGTTTTGTGGGTCACATCGCAAAGCATACTTCACCTTTGCCAGATATGATTCATTTAACATTTAACAAAATCTTGTACACAACACATTAAGAGAAGAAAGATCAAAGCTACTCATACTGCAGTATCTGTAAACAAAAAGCAAGCTTCCTAATAATGCCCTTGCCTATGACACATGAACCCAGGCATTTGTCTCTATTAGAAAATATCATGATGGAGCCAGCGAGATAGCTCAGTAGTCTACAGTGCTGCTCAGGCAAGCTTAGGCCATGCCAGCCCCTCCCTCATGGTGGGCTGAGCCGGACAAAAATAAATTAATTTATAAATAAAAGCAGAATTCAAAAAATGTCATGAGGCATCTGAAAAATTTTTGCCTTGAATATTCAGCTAAGGCCTGAAGGGAGAAAGACAGGCTCTTGCTAAAATTCTGCCTGTCACTGAAGCATCTCTGCAAAGAAGGTACCAAGAGCAGCCAGAGATCTTCCTGTCAGAGATGCTCACTAAGCAGCCATCAGCTGTCCATGTGCTTAGGTATCCCTCTCCTTGCTGCAGCCTGGTTCAAATGCAGGACTCAAAATGCAAGCTGGAATATCCTGAAGATCACTTATTACTGAATACTGTTCCAATCATAAGCCACGCTCAGTAGGAGAGGGGAACACATACTCTCTCAGTAATGTCTTAATTTCTGGAAAAATTGTACAAAATACATTGAACGGCACACACTGTATTTTGTTAGAGAACCAGGCCACGACAAACTCCTTAACTCCAGGAAGGCCCTGCTGAAGACAGCTAGCCGGTTTGGGTACACAGGAAGACCTAAATGCTGTTTTGATTTATTAAAGAAAAGGAACCATCTCTTACCTACATTCATCACCCCAGTGGTGGACAGTTTGATGTCCAATATGACAGCATTCTCAATAGATGCACACTTAATTCTAGTAATGCAAGCATAAAGGTTAGGAGCACTGCTTTAAGAAATAATAATACAGCCAGGCATAGCAGACAAATCTTTGCTTAAATGGTCATCTAGGGCTATTTCATTCTGTAGTTGATTCTTTCCCTATTTGAAGGGGAAAAAAAAATTAAAAACCCATCAATGTCATGTTAGGGCCAGGAACGTTTTCATGTCATCCATTCGTCATCTCTGACTTGAGAGCTCTTCAAATTTCCCTCTCTTTCTCACCCTGACAGAACAGTTTCAGAGGTTGGTGAACACATGTTGATCACGTCAAATCTGTTGGAGGCCAGGGGACAGCCCCAAAGCCGCCTCTCCAAATGGTGCCTCTCCCTTCCAGACACTTCGACTTTCTCTTGCCTGCTGCTTCTCCATTTGGGCCTTTTCCAAACACTCTGTGCTGCTGGTCTATGGACAGCAGGAGAAATTTGCACCAGACCAGGTCCCTCAGCCGCTCTGAGCCTTGCTCACCAGCGTCCTCAGGTCTCTGTGTTTTTACTTGGAGTATTAACAGGAGCTGTTTGAAAGTGGTGTATGTTGCGGGAGTGGGGGAACCTATGGGCTTCTCTGAACACACAGGCTGAGAATTTTTTCCTTTCTCTTTTTCTTTCTTTATCTTTTTGGGGTGGCCTCTTCCTCAAGCCCTCTGCCTCCCAGTCTCTAGATCGCACACCAGCACAACACCTGCTCTTGCTGAGTGCCTGCCCTGCTGCAGGACACGGGTTCTGGTGGGCACCAGGACATAACCATGCAGACATGGGTCCCCACTGCAGCCGGCCCATGTGGCAATTCTCAATGTGACCAAGGCAAGTGCAATAAACAAACACATCCATAACACCCCCCCACCAAGCTCTGAGGCATGGCGGGGGGGGGGGTTCCTCTGTGCCCTCTGGACTCTTCTAGAATTCCTCCCTAAGATCCTGAAAGGGCACAGGGAAGTGGCCAGGGAAAGCTAAGGACAGGAGGGGGGAGGAACTCAGCCCCCAGTTCTCCTTTCAAACCTGGGGGAAGGGTTGCTCTCCACTGCAGCCCTGGGACAACCCTGAGGGCCACCAGGCAGACTGGGCTGACAGGCTTGGAGGACAGCGTGTGACCTCCACCAACTTCAGCGACTCCCTGGGAAGGTGAAAGGGTCGGGAGGCCAGAGGTTCGCAGGGCTGGAGGAGCCCCGGGCACGGCAGCAGGTATCCTAGGGGCGTCCGCAAGCGACATCACTCCCCAACTCCCTGCACGGTCCCCGTCCCGCGCGACCCCGGCCCCTGCTGCCCGGGCGCCCCAACTCTGCCCTGACTTTGCCACTTTTCTGAGCCCGAGTCTGGTCTTCCGCCAGGGAGGGGGAGGGGAGGGGTGCTCCACGACACCCTCCTTGCAATTCGGGTCTCCCGCCTGGAGCTCACGCTGCTCGCCGTCCGGCTCCAGCAAGTCCGTCCGCCCAACTTGGGGTCGTGTTCTGGGCACGGAGGGAGGACGCCCCTCTCCTCTCCTCCTCCCCCTCTCCAGACTCAGCGAGTGCTGGGGAGGAAGGGGTCCCACCGCGCTCTCCGCCGGGGCCGCACAGCCGGGCCCATGCCCACGCGTGTCCGCAGATGTGCGGGCGAGGGGTCTGCAGCGGTTACCTTGGCGGGGTCAGAGCGGCGGCGGGGCGGGCGGGCGAGTCGTCGGGGGTCTGCGCGCGGCTCCCCGCGCCGAGGCTCCGGCAGCAGCATCGCCAGCCCGCGCCGGGGCGGAGGAGCTGCGCCCACCCGCGGCAAGGGCACGGGGCCGCGCACGGCGGGCAGCGCGCGGGGCTGGGCCGGGCCGGGCCGGGCCGGGTCGGTCCTGGGAGGGCGCGGGCGCGGGCTCGGGCGCTGCACTCACCGGGCCGGGCCGGGCCGGGCCGGCAGCTAGGTCGGCGGGCGCTCGAAGCCGGGACGCCGCGACGCCTGTCTGCTTTCTCAATGACAACTTGGGCGCGGAGGAGGAGAGCGGCGCCGCGGTAGGTGCAGCTTTATGTTTGCATGCGTGGGTCTCTTTTTTAAAAAATAAATAAATAGCTCTATTAATATATATTTTTCGCGGAACTGTCATGCTTTGATTGCATTATGATTGCGTTTGCATCGCTGGCGCCTCTGGGTGTGTGTGTGTGTGTGTGTGTGTGTGTGTGTGTGTGTGTGTGTGTGATTTTTCCCCTTTAAATCCTGCTGCTCCAGCCGCCGCCGCCGCAGCCTCTGCAAAAAGGAAAGCAAGCATGCGTTCATCTTTTGTCTTTCATTTTACCTTCAGGGTGACATTCAGGGCCAACTGCTCCCTTTTGACCGGCGCCAGTCCCCGCCTGGGCAAAACACATTTGCGAAGCGAGGGGGGAAGGGAAGGCAGCGCCCCCTCGGCCCGAGCTGGAGGTTTGCGTGCCGCCCAAGCCTGAGCCCCATCTGCACGACCCGCTGCTCCCGCTACCCACCAGGCCCAGGCCGAGATGGGCAGACAGGGCCGGAGCCTCCGCCCCACCGCCACGCGTGTCCGTGTCCGCGGCCGCGCTGCTGACCTGTGCGGCGGCTGCGCCCGTGTGTAGGCCTCGCCACCACCGGAGCTATTTTCGTCTCCGGGAATGCTCTTTAAAGCCTTTTAAAAATGGGGAGGGGGCAGGGAAGAAAAGACAGAAAGGATAGGAAAGTCTAATACCCATGTCAGAGACTCTCAGGGTGCACCATGGCCCTGGGGAGCCCTGGGGGCCCTGGGGGAGGGGACCTTGGCATGGGACCCACCCGGGACCTCCAAAGGGCACTAAGAGCCACTGGTTTTATTTGACTTATTCTACAACTACAGGAAAACTTTTAAAAAAATATACAAAGCTTTTACTGGCTACTCGTCACTGCATTGGTCATTTTTGTTATAATGCTGTCAGATGCGTAAAAGGGAGCTCAAGAATAATCCTTGCTGTTATTTCTGCAGACAGGAGAATATATTTTAGAGAGGGTGGTCCCATGAGGAACAAAGCACAGACAACTCTCCATTGTGTTTACTCTGTGCCATGTGTGCGTTGTCTGATGTGTGTCGTGTGACCTATGGCTAGCACAACCAACGTTGTGGGTGCTCTTCGCCGTGTGTGCTGCTGATCCTTAGCATCAAGCTTCAGGGTCCACAAATGCTGCGCCTTTCCTTATCGCCAGTGACCCATCTGTGGTAGCAGAATGGCCTAAGGAATTTTCCCTGCCAAGGCCAGGGTTGCCTGTGGCCACCATCACACATTGGTAAGGCCACAGGCCCTTACAGATTCCAAATTCCTACAGTGACAGCACAGGCTGAGGCTGCAAGGATAAATCACTGGTGAGAAGGGTGAATCAGAAAAGTGGAGGCGAAGCACGAAGGGCTCTTCCGCGTGTCCAAGATCCCCGCCCTCGATTCATGCGCGGCGTACCTGCGTGAGAGGTGGGCTCCGTGGAGCGCTGCACGAGAGCAGCAAGTAACCTGTCAGGTCTTCTCCCCTCAGAGTCAAGGTGGAGGAGCCACCAGCAAATCCCAGCAGGACAGCGCTGTCACCATGCCAAGGCCAGGCCACCTGACTTGCAGGAGAGCCTCACAGACAAAGAGGGTCGAGGAGCATGCACTGCGGCTACACCCCAAGAGCTGGTGGTGCCTCCTTCTGACAGCTGGGAGGGCTGTTGGGTGTCCCTGGAGAGAAGCACTCACGGGAGCCAGGTCCAGGCTTGCCTGAGGGTCCTGAAGATCGCAGCACAAGGTTGGGCAAGGGCCCACTGCATACACCAGGGCCCATCTGTAGAGGCGATGGGTCCCATTCCAGTACTACACCAAGAGGTGCCGCTCGCTAATTCTCAGTCGGTTCTCCAGCTTTTCACTTATTAACCTTGGAGCCAGACCCTTAAAGATACATATCAAAGGGAAAGAACCATAAAAATCTATTTAACTTTAGTCCCCTGAAATCCAGTTTTATTTATTTTCTTTCACATAAACACCTCCAGTGCTGTTTGTCACCAGTCCTCAGGGGGTGCAGGCCAGTGGTCTGCCCAGCGCTGAGCTGTGTCTAGGGCTTCTCTGGAGCCCCTCGGATCTCCTTGGCACTGCTGCAGAGCCTGCAGCCTGAGCTCCAGCTGCAGTCCGGCCTTGCTTCGTCTTTATTCTGAGACAAGGTCTTGCAGAGTGGCTGAACTTTGCAGGTCAGGCTTCATTCTGCAATTCTCCAGCCTGGGCCACCCAGAGGCCTGCAGGAGCCTGCGCATGCCACCCTTCCGGGCTGTGATGGTACCTTCTGAGCTGAGAATCCCTAAATCCAACTCTGCCTGACAGGGGCTGTTTATTGCTTTCTCAAGTTCAGATTCATCAGCTGACTTTCAAATTGCTACTCCTGTCTCCAGTCTAACTATAACAGTTAATGTTGTAGAATGCTTCACTTTGTGGCCAAACAGGCAAACCCAGAGAGTAAATGCTTATCTGAGGGAACAGGAAATATGGGAGACGCCATGCTAAGTGTGACTTGTGCAGTTCTAAGCCTGGTGTGGTGGCACACAGCTGTGATCCCAGCTCTGTGGGTGCCGATGTAGCAGGACTTCACATGTAAACCCAGTCCAGGCAACATCGAGACTTAACAAGACCTTGTCTGAAAACTGAAAATTATTAAACAGAACCTGATATGTAACTCAGTGCAAGGGCTCTGAGTTCAACCTTTGGTGCCATTAAATAAATAGATTAATTAATTAATTAATTAAACAAACTTGTGAATCTACATGTCCAAATCTCTTCAACCATGAGAGGGGAAGGCTATGATGATCATACCCATTTTTCCCAAGGCAGCTGAGGCCTGGGAGAGTTGAATAATTTGCCCAAATCAGGCTGCCAAGATTCAAATTCAAGTGAGCACAAGCTCTCCCAAGAGAGCCTTCATCTTAGAGGCTGGTGACCGGTGCTCCTCACAGGCCTGTCCACTCCTGCTCCAACACAGATACTCCTATCCCTGTGAGCCCTGTTTGCTCTTCCAGTTCTAGCCACAGGTACCAGCAAGTTTAAATCTTCCTGTGCCCATGAAGCTGTAATTATTTGTGCTGGCAGTGAATTCTAGGATCCCATAGAGCACCACCCTTCTCTAATTGTTTCTGGATTCATTTCGTAAGCATATTTGCCTCCCAATTTCTTTCTGACAGATTTATGTATTTTCTCTTTGTCTTTTCTCAATTTCCCCCAACACAGCACAGGCTCCCATTGAGCAACTTGCCCTGGCTCTGCTAAGTGCCACCTCTTGTATTGATAGAATTTTGAACATTTTCAGGAGCAAAAACTTTATCCTTTTAACTGAAGGAATTACAAACTTGCTTCCCACAATCCTAGAAAACAATCAAGTCACAACAAGAGAAACACAAGTTAACCAGAGAAACACGTGCGGCTTCCGCAGAACAGGCAATGGGGGTAGGGCCAGCAGGTATGCAACTATAGCATTTGGAAAGCTAGTAGATTTAATCAGGGTTCTTCAGCTATTAGGAGTCTCCTCCACAGAATACATTTTTTTGAGGTAATTAAGTTGCTATGATTAAAAGGATAAGAAAACAAGGGGGATGTGTGATTCGAAGGAGCAAGAGCTTGCTGGCATGAGCTCTGAGGCTGGTCAGTGGGGTGGGACCCCCATGGGCAGTTGAGCTGATTCTGGTCTCAGTTCCCACCCTGACACTGTGGCTTGGGCCAGTAGACAGAGCCCCACCATTCTGCAGGCCTGCAACAGAATGTAAAACACAATAGCGGACAGAAAGAGATGCAAGAGGGCAGTAAGAGCTCTCAGCCCACACCGAGACCTGGATTTCTGAAATTACTGAGATGCTAATGTGCTTAGGCTGGTGCTGGGGAGACAGCTGGATGGTGTAAGTGCCTGCCTGGCAGATGCAGGGACCCCAGCTCAGTGTTCCAATCTGCATGTCACGCCCGCCCTGGAAGCAGGTGTAGCAGCAATCATGTGTAATCCCAGCCCTAGGAAGGCTGAGACAGGAGATCACTCTGAGTCCAAGCTGTGTAGTCAGACCCTATACCAAAACATTAATAAATAATTTTTTAAAAAAGCTGACAGCTTAGATGAAATCAACCAAGTAAGCTAAGAAGATTTCCATTTCCTCAGTAGGGCTTAGAAGAACAAAGTCCATACACAAATCCATACTTTTCAAAAGTGAGCTTTTTTACATGTGAGATAAAATTATTGCTAAGACCACCTCAGCCCCCAACATGATATTAGTCACCCTCACACCTCCCCGTGACTCGATCCCCTTCCAGCTCCTCCTACACTACCAGCTTGTGGTATGGACAGAATTCTACAGGGGTGGGTCCAACATGCTGCCGGACAACTTCCACACACCTGTCCCTGGAGTGAAGTCATGACAGGCGAGAGCAGAGCTCCCGAGGTCAGAACCACAAGATGCCTGCTTGCACGTTTCCCTTCTGTCACTTGCTTTCCTGGAGTCTCTTTCTGCTTACTGAAGTTCTTAGCAGGCTTTTGTTGGAAAAAAAAAAAAAAAACTGAAATAGCAGAAATGAAAAGGACACCATGAAAAAGCAAAACATTCCCACAGCAGGTGCATACTATTTTATACACTGAATTGTGTTTGTACAAAGTTTTCCAAAGTTAGTGAGTATTTCTAGACAAGAACTCAGGCTCCCTTGCTCAGACTCTTCTGGTTGCTATCACATCTTATGGGCTAGAAGACTTCAGAAAGTCCTAGAAGGAGTGTGGGGAGAATGAGCTTGCTACAAAGTTCGCCGGTCCTATCCACAGTTGACTTTTTGATTTTCTTTTGTGCAGGTCTCACTACACAGCTCCGACTTGTAGTGATCTTCCTGCTTTCTGCCTCCCTAGTGCTGGGATTGCAGGCATGCATCACCACTCCTGGACTTGGTCCACGGCTCAGTGTGCCCCGGTGGTAGGGCCAGTGCAGCACGTGGTGCCAGGGGCCAAACCCTGGCCCTTAGGCAAGCGTTTAGTCCACTGAGCTATCTCACTGGCCCTCACAGCTCATTTTCAAAAACTGAGGAAAAGGCTCTTCAAGAAGAGACAGCTAATGATAGCTTAACTAGGACTAAGCGCAATAGGACATTTATTTAAAACAGGGCTCTATACCATGCTCTTAACATCAAAGTAATTTCCTGTAGGAAGAGGGCCCAGGTGATCTAAGGAGGTCTTGAAGCTACAGGTTGTGTGTGTGTGTGTCTGTGTGTGTGTGTGTGTGTGTGTGTGTATGTGTGTGTGTGTGTGTATGTGTGTGTCTGTATGTGTGTTTGTATTGTTCTCAAGATATTCATACTTAGTTAGGTTCATGATTCCAGAGAGGTGAGGAATCACTGAAATGAGAATCATTTCTTTCAGCCCCGACTTAAAGAGAACACACATTTCTTTCAAGTGAGTGTAATGCAGCCTACAACACCAAGGGTTCAGCTGTCCCTGGCATTCCGAATGATGGCCTTAAGACACAGTAAAAGCCTGGATCATCAAAGAATTGATTTTTAAGGTATTTTACTTAACTGGCATAGGACAATACAGCAGCCTGTTTGATTTGAATATTGAGTTAAAATGGAGTTTTTCTAGATGTAAATTAGGATGCACTCAAGAGCAGAGGGTGGCAGCTCCAGGACACCAGGCCCAACCTGGGACAGGAACTGGGGACCTTGAATTCCTGGTCTGGTGGGGTCTGTGGAGAAGGCTGCTTTTGTCTGAGCTTCCTGGCCAGTTCTCCACGCTAGGCAAGGGGGGCTGTCTGGGACAATACTCATGGTTTCACACAGGACAATTCAGACCCCTTGCTGCAAAGTGTGGCAAAGAACAGAGGTCATAGGCCAGTGTAGAGCATTGTGGGGAGGGAGGGGCCTGTGGGAGACAGGGTGAGAGCTCGAATCAAGAGTCTTAAGTGACTAACTTTGATAACTGGATTAATAGCAGGACAAGGAAAGAGGTACAAGTAAAGGGTAGGAAAATCATAAAATACGACAAAAAATTAGGAATTGGTGTGGCATACCTTGAGTTAAGAGTCCCTTGGAACAGCCAGACTCTCCTGACCTTGGGAAACATTTTAAAAAAGCTCCTCTCAGGTAGAGGAATCACGAGTGAGTTGGTCGTGCCTTAGGCTGGTAATAGAGGTGAGAAAATTAAGAATGGGCCATGTTTAGGATAGGCAGAAACAATAAGCGCTGATGCGCACTGTAGGAAATTTTCTAACACCCAAGCCTCAGCACTGCAAGTAATTTTAAATATTTGTAGACACCTGTAATTTGTACTACAAACACCCAAAAAATGGTCCATCTCAGAATTGTCTTCACACCAAGGGTTTTCTGGAGTTTGCTCCTGTAAGGACCCAATTTTCCATATGAGACAGCACGTCTCGTGCCTGGGTACAGAAGGGAGCAACAGTTTTCCTTGGCAACCAGGCTCCACTGGAAAAATAGTCACGATGTCACCCGATGCTGCAAGCTCCCAACGACGCTGTCATCTCTGTAGACCTGCCAGTCGCCGAGGCAGCACAGGAAATTTAGCGTCACGGAAAGATGGCTAAACTTAGAGCCAGACCATGGAGGGCGAGTGGCGGGCCGAACCTTCGGCGTGGTAGGCAAGTCCTTCCCTGTCTCCAAGACTGAGCTTCCTGTTCAGTCACTGCGCATGTCCTCCTGGGAGCAGGAGGGCTCCTGGAGAGTGCCTGAAGCTCAGCCACAGGCTTCCTGAGTTCCCTTCCCTACCACAGCTACAGCTACCGTAGCAGTCTCCTCCTTGCCCAGCACCCTCTTCACCTGAGCAAGTTTTTGTTTGCTTGACCTGGGCTACATTCCAAGCCCATTTGAAAACTTGTTTTTGTCTTTGTTTCAAATCTTGAGGCAGCATTTTTCTGAGTTCCAACTTCTCAACCAGCCAGGCTTAGGTCAAACTTGGGATTCTCCTGCCTCGGCTTTCCAGAGGCCTAGGATTTCAGGTGCACACCATCATACCTGCCTCCTTAGCTCTTCTAATGGTTTCCTGTAAAATATGCTTCAGCAATGATCAGGATCCCTGGGAGGTTCAAATGAGAAAGAATACAGCTGAGGAAAGCAGGCTTTCCTCCCTCCTCTCTTCCTTCCATGTTTAACTTTTCAGGAAAGAAGCGGGTCCAGCCCGTCCATCTGCATACATGATCGGCTTAGAGGCTAGTTATTTGGCCAGAGGCATCATTTGGATTCTAAATATCCCAAAGGCTCCTAGACAAATGTATGGTCCCCAGGGCAGGGTGCTTGGAGGAGGAAGTGGAGCTTTTCAAAGGCCAAGCCTCATAGGTGGAATGAGGTCCCTGGTGTCGTGCCCTGGCAGGGAAGGCCGGGATCACTGTCCCTTCGTCTCTCTCACTCACAGCCCCCACACAGCAGGCCAGCTGACCATGGACTGGAGCTCCCCAAACCGTGAGCCAAAATAACTTTTTCCTCTTGCTAAGTTGATGATCCCAGGCATTTTGTTACAATAACAGAAAGTTATCATAGACAGCTACCTAAAACTGGAAATGAGTCTCTTGGGAACTTGCTTCTGTTAGTAGTTCTCAAGCCTGGCTACACATCCAATGACTCAGGAAGTTTCTAATAATCCTGGTGCTCAAGTCACCAGTCATGACTGAGTCAGAGTGTCTGAGGCTAGGAACCCAGCAACAGTACTTTTTAAAAGGCCCTGAGAGATCCCGAGTTACAGCAAAATTCGGGACCTGGTGGCTCCTGTGAGGAATGGTCTAAGGATGGGCAGTTTGGCTGACTGGAGCCAGGCGCTGCTGTGGGCCAGGTTCTGGATTCTGGTCTCTGGTAGGCAGTTTCGTCCTCAGTCCCTGGCCTGGAAGATTTATCCTGGCTCCAGCATTGTTATTCTGGGAGTACTAACCCTGGAAAGGGGTTAGTACTCCACCCCAATATTCAAAATGGAAATAAATAAGCATACATATGTGTGATGCTTTATAATTTATAAATGCTCCAACACCTTCTTACTCTCCTCAGCAAGACGCATAGCTGGCATTCTTAGTAAACCCAATTTGTAGGAGCCAAACTGAAGATAAAAGTTCACCTTGCTCAGGGACAAAGTGGCAGATTGCAGTCTTACCGAGGCCAGCACTAGGGAAGTGACACTTGCTTCCACTGCTCTAGCCACAGCCCAAGCTCTGTGCAGAAGGTGATGCAGACCTGCTGTCGGCCTCCAGAGGGCGCAGCAGGAAGGGGGGATGGGAAGGAGGGGCTGCACGGGGAGCCAGATGCCCACCAGTACGGGAATTGAACAGGTACTTTCCAGCCGGCCTTCTTAGATGCATTGCTATGCTAGCCAGCCCTAGAAATGTCTAGGGTTTATTTCTTTCAAACTGTGAACCCCTTTGAACCCAGCACTTCTAGGGATTGCTGGAGGGAACCCCGTTTGAGAAGTGCTACCATGGCTGTGCTTCATGACTTCTGGACCTTCCCAGGTGGCCTGCACCCACACCCTACCTAGAACTAGGTCACCCTGTCCCCAACCCAGTGCTTTTCCCGGGCTCGCCTGCTTTTCTTTTTCCCTTAGCTGCTTCTCTGGAAATTCATCCATTCCGTTCACTATCAGCGTCATGCCCTGCGTATCTTGATAAGCTGACTCCCAGCCCATCCTTTCTTTGACAAAACAGCATTTTATGGCCACCTTTCCACAATCTTATCTCCAGCTGCTTCAGAAACAACTAGTACAGAGTAGATGTTCAGTGAACACACTGTGAGTGAAGGAACAGTGGGCCAAAGAGAGATATGCCCTGGACGTACTTCAAATAAAGCTCTTGTCTCCATTAGAGTCCCTTTAAAAGTAGCTTTCTTTCCCATTCCACTCTCCCTTCCCACTGATGTAGCAAAGTAAACAAAAGTAAAGCTAGAGTTAGGGTGATTACATTTGAACGAGGTGCGGCTGTGGAGGCTGCAACCCCAGCAGTCTGGGAGGCGTAGGCAGCTGGATCACAAGATTGAGGCCAAGCCAGACGATTTATTCTGAGACTTTTTCTATCTCAATATAAGAGTAGGGGCTGGGAATATAGCTCAGTGCAAAGGTCCTGGGTTCAAGGCCCAGAACCACAGAAAAAACAATGAGATGAGATCTGTAGCAAAGTAAAAAATTGGTGAAGGAAAAAGATTGTTGAATTGAAACTTATCTTTTTGATTTTCTGTGTATCATTATGAGAGAAAGGACATAGAGGAGATATTTCCAACAGTGGCGAACAAAACTAACAAAAATATGGACAGCCAGATTATACCGAGACCTGATATATCAGCCCTGGGAACTATTTTCTATCTACCAAAAGCAGCCCAGGCTGAGATATAAAAATTCAATAGATCCCTGCTATAAAAATGTTAATCACCCACTGGATTTGGATTTGGCATAGGTCAAATTGCACTCTGAAAAATGTTCCCTGGGACTGACTCTAACAGGAGTGGTAAAGGCCCACGTGAGAGGGAGCGCCCCGCCTTTGTACAAGGTCTCTCTGTCTCATAACAATGCTGGGTGACAGCGAGAGCTTGTCTGGGAAAGGTCAGAGTGCTGTGAACAATTCAAGTCTAAGTAGAAGGGTGATGGGCCATCGAGCTCCCCAAATGACCCAATTGACCGATTCCACTCCAAACACAGCGAGTAACAATGCAGTGGAGAAGACGCAGTAATAATGTGAGATGAGCACTCTGCTCCTCCAGGTTTCCCCTTTTATCCAAAAAAGCCCACATTTATGAAGCGAGCTCTTTCAGTAATGAAAGTGGTATTTATTAAATACAGCAGAAACTACAAATCCAAACTAGCATTTCACTTCAAAATAGTCACTCGGGGAGGCAACATAATTACTTCAGCGATCCTGCAATTGCTCTAAACATTTTGGGAATTCCTCTTTGAAAATCACCTTCATGGCTAGTATAGGAGTCGTACAGAAAACCATTATCATGTTTTTATGGCTCTACTTTATAGAACAAAAATACCACATTTTCCATTCCGGCCAACTCGGTTGGTCGGTGCTGCTGGCCACACTGCAGCTGCCCGGTGTTCTCCTGGGGACTCAGACAGACACCGTGCCTGCCTGACCCTCACCCGCTCAGGGCTGAGCACAGGGAGCAGGGCTGTTGCTTAGGGCTCGCTGAACCGTGCTTGCAGGGTGGGGGGGGCAGGCCTGCGGGTCTGTGCCCCTGTCGTGAGCCAGTTGTCACTGCTCCCCCACTGGTGAAATGTGTGTAACTGTCTCCATCCTATCTTTAGGAAGGCTGGGATAAATAGGAAGACGATGTATTTGTAATATTTAGCACAGTGCTGGGAGGCTTCAGTAAACACCAGCCATTACCATTTAGTACTTCTACACTAAGGAATCTTCAATCATAACTCCAGATCTGAAGTCCTGACCTCTTTACTAAGTAACTAAACATTAACCCATCCAGATGCCCACAAGCATCTCAAAATGATCAGACACAGAACTGAATCTGTTAAGGCAGGTGAAGATGGGTCTCTCACAGTGTAGCCCAGGCTGGCTTCATATGCACCAAAGTCCTCCTGCCTTGGCCTCTAGAGAGCTTGGATCACAGGCATGCACCACCACACCCGGCAAAACTGAGTGAGTTCTGACCCAACTCCTCTGATTGTTCTAGCTGCTGGGATCTACCTGGGCTGAGAGTATCAATAACGTCGGGTCACTTAGCCCCCAAGCCAAGCTCATCTCAGCCTCTCTCTCTCCTGCCCAACTGGACCTCCAGCAAATGCCCACAGCCAAGCACGGAGGCATTAGATCGCCAAGGCGCGTTGCTTCCGCAGCGACCTCTGTTCCCTGTTTTTGTCTGTGTTGTAGCCCAGCATTTATGAAGACATCACGGTGCAGTGGATTAAAGAGCTGTCCAGGCGTTAATTCATAGAACTCTTACAGCAACCATATGAGCCAGGTGTTACTGCAATTTCCATTAAAGATACAAAAGCTGAGGTAGAAGAGGGTAGGAAACTCGCTGGGTGAGCCAGGCGCTGCGAGCCGGTCTTCGCAGAGTGCCCCCTACAGGAAAGACCCTGCTACTAACACTCTCCAGTTTTCACCTGTATTAGTCCGTGTTTGCGGTGCACCCTGATCAGTGCCACCGCACAGAGTTGGTGCATGCACGTAACACATCTTAGTTCTTTATTCTTCTTTTGTCCTTCTCTCTACTCCCCTCCGTTTCTTGGTCCTCTTCTCATGTGCAAAAGATAATTACTCTACAAGCATCTGCGGCTCCACGCTCAGATTTCAGAGCCATCTCCCCAGAGCCAGGGCTTCTATTTATCCTTTAACGCACGAGTGCGAAAGGCCAGCCATGTTCCTGCAGCGTGGCTCTAATCTGTCCGTGCATGTGCAAGGTGAATCTGGCCTGCCCTGCCCACAAGGCACTCTTCCTCTGCGGGGACAGAGGTGCACAAACAGCTAATCCACACCAGCTGTGGTGTGGGCGGGGCAGAGGATCTCGGCGGAGAGCGCCAAGGTGCCATGCATAGGGCAGTGCTGCTGAGGACAGTCACGGCTGGAGGCGCCCTGCTCTATGCGGGCTCCAGTGGGTGCTTAGTCAGCAGGGAAGGCCGCGGAGGCTGTTGGCTAAAACCCAAGGAAGCACGAGCAAGCGAGTGCACAGGAGCCACCCTCAGCTTCCTGTCCACGTGGAGAAGGGGCTTCAGGCAATCTGACGGCCTCTGGCCCTCGCCAGCTGTGAGGCCCTGAGGAGCACGAGCCTCGTGTTTTCAACTGCCTGTGAAGAGGATCTCAGCTCAGAGTTGAGGAGGCAGAGACAAATGCGGCCAAGAGATGGAAGCGCCTCGTAGACGGTGGCACTGCCCTGTCATCGTCGGCTGAGGGTTGGCCCCGCAAGGCCTCGAAGACACTGACCTGGGAAATCTTACACTGACACCAAGGCAGAAACGGGCCTGGGCCTGCATGAGCTGGGCTGCACCAGCCACTGCACTTGAGGGGAAGGAGAGGGGGGAGACAGTGAAGAGAAACCTCCTCCAGAAACACTATTCATCGGCTTTTCTGGTGTAGTATTTTGAATTTTGGAATTTACACAATTTGATAGACTATGATTTTCAATTCACAAAATTGTCCCTAGAGGCAAGGCTTCCAAGGAGCATAGGGACCCTGGAGGAAGTTCACAGGGTGAGTGAATTTCCAGGACGGTGCTTTAGCACAGTCAGGGGAAGTGTGAGAATTCTACTGGAGAATTAAGGTCAGTACAATATTCCACCCAGTTCCTACTTGGAGACGTCTTCGTCCCCCCTGAGGGTCCACGAGACTCATGAAAATTGGGCTCCACTCCCAGTGTGTGCCCGCCCTGACCAAAACCCCTAACATTAATGTCATATCATCAGTCTTCTGGTCTTCCTCGGACTGGGTCTCCTCCTACTTCCGGTAACTAAATTCCCGATCCTATACTCAAACCGTGACCTTGCTGTAAATACAACTCTAGTAGGATTAACCAAAAAGATTACCATAGGCCATATGAAGCGTGATTCAGGCATGCACTAAGTCTTATTAACACCCTAATAATCCCACTAAAGCAGGAATTGTCTAATTTTGTAGACTAGCATCAGAGAGATCCCGAATAGCTCAGTGAAGGCCCTTTATTAAGAAGAGCTGGGCTCAGCATTGAATTGAGTTGCACACAGCCACAGCGGTAGGCAAAATGCTCTGGATACTCGAACCTACCTCTGGAGTGCTGACCCTGGGCAAGAAGCTTCTCTAAAGCCTACTGTCCACCTGTGTTTCCGGGCCACCGCCCACTAGGGGCCCCTGGACATTTCCACTGGCAAGAACAACCGCTGCCTGTCTACCTCTTCCTGGAATGCTGATGCTGAGGCCTGAGGAGCCCGCCTGTCTCCATGGCAACATATTCTGTTTTCTGGTCTCCTGCTTGGATCCCCTCCTTCACGGTGCTTCTGGACCACCTAGCTGACACCCACCCCACCCTAGAAGCCACCTCCACGTTCAAGCCTGTTTCTCTTAACCCACAGTCTGTAAGCACATGAAGCTGTTGGCTGTGCGACCCTGGAGTGTCCTAGGGAACATGATAGAGGTCATGACATGGATGCCAACAAACACTCCTTCTCCCTTAGTTAAGCAAAATAAATCTTGAAACTGTACAATTGACATTTTAAGGACTAAGTCAGGAGGACTGGAACAGCCTGATGAACTCCAGTTTCAGTGTGGAAGTTAAAGGTCAAGGTGACATTCCCAAATTAGTGGCCGAATGATGGACTTAATTTGCCACAAATAAAACACAGAATATAGACCTTCTTCCAAAGATGCAAATTAATCATAAAATGCTGGAAATAGTAATGCCTTTAAATGTAATCATTCGTAAGCTATCCATTTCTAACAGTGTATCAATAAGAGAACTACTGGTTTTACAGGAATGGTCTAGTAATGGTGTTGGACTCTCAATACAGAATTCAGGTCAAGGGAAAGTTTCACCCAATGGCAGTGTGACAGCTCTAACCTGTCACTTTCTGGTCAGGAAAGTCTTAGCTTGCAACACACACACACACATACACACGCACGCACACAGGTCTCAGTATTCTTCCCCAAAAAAGTGATCCTATAACTAATTCCTGCCATTGTTTATTTCAGCATAAACTGAGATGACAACGTTGTAAAAGACCTTGATGGATTTCCTTTAGGAATTGGATATTAAAGCATAAGAAAAGCTCTGGGCTGTATGGAATTTCAAAAGATCTCATTGATCAGGAGTGGTTTTCAGAAACGAAACTCCCCTTTACTGCCCCCTGGATAACAGTAGCTCTCCTGTCATGAACTGAACAGGACAGCAGCCTAAGGTGGGGTGCTTGGAGCCTTGCTGTCACCACTGGAAGCCACTCTGTGTCTCTGCCTGCAATGTGGCAAGTTCTGGTAAGACCCTGAAGACCCTGACCTGTGCCACGCTAGTGCTCTAAGGCAGGTGACACTGTAGAATTCTTCACGGCCAACAGCTGACTGTGCCTAGTATGCTTGCACTAAGCCCCTCACATGGGTCTGTGATTTAAAAGCTGCTCTTCACAGGGCTTGTTTTGGCTGGATCTTGGCATTGGCCCATCTGCCCACCAACAGATGAACCGGTTAACAGGGTGCCTTGTTTTACACACAATGGAGTACCACTTTGCCATCAAGTAAATTCCGAGTCATTTGTGGGAAAATGGATGCACACTGAGACCACAGTGCTGAGTGAACCACATCGGACCCACGGCTCCCAGAGCACAGTTTCTCTTCTGTGAGTACCTCAAGTTGTAAGTAAAGAGCAAAATAAAAGATAAGGAAGAAGATGCAGAGAGCAGGATCTTCTGCAGATGCAAAGGGGTCCAAGACTACGGGGTCAGATGGAGGAAAGGGAAGTACTGAGATGGGCGATGGCCCTGCAGCAGCCCCCATGAGGAGGGGCGTCACCATGTCCTGCAGACAAGTGCCAGGACATCACTTCAGAAGGTGCTTCTCCATGTAACTTCTCACTTGCTATTCACTCAGAACAGAGAAATACATTTAAATTGGTGATAAAGGGGTTTTTCTTTAAATATATATTTTAGAATTTTGCACAGCGTCTCACTACACAGATCAGAGTTGTGATCCTCCTGTTTTCAGCCTCCCCAGCACTAGGATCACAGGCAGGTGCCACCACAGCTGACTCAGTCACCAGCTCAGCATGCCTGGGGGCAGGGTTGTCACTGCAGGAGTGCCAGGGATCGAACACCAGTCCTTTCACTTGCCTAAGCAGGAGCTTAGTCACTGAGCTATCTCACCAGCCTGATACAGACTGTTGTAATAGAGTTAAATGTACTGATTAGACTCATCGCTTTCAGTATTTTAATTTACTTTTTAAGCTAAGTAGAATCTTTACAGTGCAATTCAGATGGACTCATCTCGGTGTCTTTTAACTAGGAGGAAAAAACAAGTGAAATTTGACACAAAAAACTGAAAGTTAATAAACAATGTGCACTTTCTCTCTTACACCATTTGATAGCACCCTCCTTTCCAGGGTTCAGTGGAGTCTGCAAGACACCAAGTCCTCTGCCCCAGATAAGCAGCTTAGCTCACATTAGTTTTTATTAGTGGAGACATTACCCAGCATTCAAAGTGCAATCATAATCTATTCACAGATGAATCAAATGTCACTACTTCCTTGATGGACTCTTGTGTGATTTCTAGTTATGTCCTTTTGCTTGGAATCTAACACTTATACATATATATTGCACTTTTCTCCCCTCAGGGTGAGTTCAGAAAGTTTGTTTTATTAGGCAACAGTCATAGCAGAAAGTTCCAGCTCTTTTCCAGCTGCATTTAAATGCAGTTATGAACATTGCATTGTCAGTGGCTGGGACTAAAAGTTCATGAGGAAGTTAACTATTAAATCTATGTCCCTTTCTATGCTGAAAGTTAATGCTGAAATGCATGAAAAACTTGCCTAAAATTCAATCTGAGCTACTTATGCACAAGCGCCATAGGATTGGATTCCGTACAATTATTTAAGATGTTATAAAGAGTGTTTTCCATCTTTCTTATGCTTGGAAATACTTAAGTTTTATGACTGCTGAGTCAGAGCCAAAAAATATAATTTTATGCCATAATATACAACCTTTTTCTTTGGCTGTGAAAATTTATATGTACATATTTATGTGCATATATAGATAAAAATCTTCATAAACAGAGGGCCCATTTGAGATGAACTTTATTTAAAGCATGTCGTTTGACTCTGATGATATTACTGCAATGTTTTAAAAAAAAAACAGTTCTCTCCATAATTTACCACATTAAAAACAAACACCCTAAACTGTCCTTCAAATCTATGCAGTTGGGTTTATTTTTACCTTCTTCCTGTCATTTCTTCTAACTTTTTACCACTCAAATTCTTAACCTAGTAAAAAGAGTCTAGATATAGTTACTGCCATATTCCAAGCTGCGATTTTTCTTCAAATCCTACAATTTTCCTATGTAAAAAAAAAAAAAAAAAATCCTAGTTTTTTTTTCTTAATAACTTCCTAAACATAACCACGTTATAGTCCTTCTCCATCCTCTCTTATAAATACCATTTCCCTAAGGCTAGGCTACCGAAGCTCTTTCCTGCTCCCTCATGGAATGTCTTGAGTAACCCCACTTTGCTGTATATTAGGGTATCTTTTCTCCTTATGCCCTCTGGTCCACACAACTCTTAAGGGTAGCAATGTGTCTAGCTCTTCCATACACAGAAGTATCTACCCCAAACTCACATAAAACAGTTGTTCTAAGATAAAATATAAAGACTATTGAATTGAATCAAATGGGTGTTTTTTTAATCACTACAAGAATAGCTTTACAGGGACTGGGGTGATAGCTCAGTGGAATAAGTGCTTCCCTGGAAAATGCAAGGGCTTGAGTTCAATTCCCAGTTCTGCAAAAAAGAAAAAAAAAGAAAAAAAAAGAATAGCTTTACAACAGGTTGCAAAGATATCTGTGCTAAAGTGTGACTGACATCTGTAGAGGATTCCTACAGGATGTGATGGAGTCATCTGCAAGGCCAAAGCCTTACCTGTCCAGAGCAAGGCCTGAGATGACCTTTCCACAAAAGTGCTCAGATAGGAATTTATAAAAAGCTCTAGAAAGAGCATTCCCATAGGAGTCCATGGTGAAAAATGAGAATAAAAGTTTTCTTCATTTAGATATATTCAAGGCTGCCTTACAAAGGCACTGAGAAAGCACAAAGAAATCGGTTATTCTGCACTTGGCGAGCTCTACACTTTGCTCCACATATTTTTTCACTAGTCACAGCCCCAGGATGAGAGCCCAGGTAAGCCTAGGCAAGAGACCAAAGGATACTGTTCTGTTTCCTTGCAATCTAATATGTTCAGCTGTGTGTGTCTGCCTACATTCTGGACTGAGACAGCTACAGCACCTTGCACTTGAATATACATCCTCCACAGAGCCTAGGAAGCAAAACAAATGGCCTCCGTTTTAAATGGCACCAAAAGGTAAGTCAATTTAGATACTTTGGGGCCAGGAAGATAGCTCAGTAGAGTAAGTGGTTGCCTGGTAAGTGCAAGGCCCTAAATTCAATCCCCGCTACCACAAAAAAAGAAAAAAAAGAAAGAAAAAATTGGATACTTTATAAACTGCACATTATTTCTATCACCAAATACTCTCCTGCCCTGGGGTCTGGCCTTGGGCCAGGTGGCTTCCATCTATCCCAAAGGCTCCCATAGCCCAGGGAGCCAAACAAAACACTTGTTCTAAGTCACTATATTTTGGGGTGGGTGGCAGGATAGTTTTCCATGGCCATAGTAACGAGGCAGAATGTGTTACCAGAAGGAGATTTTGTCATGGGTGTTTAGTACACGTGACACTGTCTGTGAGTCTCAGACTCAGCTCTTAGGCCCTCAAGGAGATGATTAGTGAAAGGTAGGACAGCCCTAAGGAAAGGAGACCTGGAAGGATAGACAGCCTAATACAAGGGCTGACCAAAACCGATGGTGCGTACTTAGATTTTATTTTTATACAGCGAAAAGACAGAGCTATGAGAACTCCTCAAAATATTCCCCTTTGTTTTGGACACACTCATCCTGGCATTCTGGCCCTTCTGAAGTAGTTCTGGGAGCTTCCCTCACGAGTGTCCCTACCTGATGAGATCGCAGCGAGGTGGCTGCTGCCCCGAGTGCGAACGAAAGGTGAGCCATGGCACCGCGCACTCCCTGGGTTTCTTCACCAGGTGGGCACCGTGCACCTTCTCACGCCTCCCCAAATCCACATGACCAAGACACGCGCATGTCATGGGCCAGTTCGGGTCATGGAGGCATCCACACTAACACAACTGAGGCTCCTCATAGAATAGGACTCACAGAGCGGCTTCAGAAGTATCAAGAACAACAGAACGAGTGTGTTTGGAGAAGGGAGAGAGTTTTGAGGGGAATGTCAGTGCATCTTTTACTTTAAGTTCTTTGGAAAAATTGCACAAAAGTTGATTTACTGGTGTCAGAAGCAGACCCAGAGCTTTAGAGAATCATTTGTAGGCAGAAGAGTACACTCTCCCCAAAGAGCTGGGAAGAGCTGAGCAGCTGGATCTCAGAAGCCGGAGGCTGGCCTGAGTGCCAGTGCCCCACCCCGCCCCAGGGTCTTGACAGGAGCCCTTCCAGAGCTGTCCCTGCACCACCGTGACTGTGGGATTGGGGGGCTACGGAGATTACCTACGCTCAGATGTAGAGAGCCTGTTCCGAAGACGCTAACCCCTGGAGCTCTGTCCACACTCCAGTGTTATTTAGACTACAAAATCCTGAACTTTAAACAAACAGTACAGTGAGGGGGGGGACTATAAATAGTCTTTTTAAAGACTATAAATAAGTTGTTACCGGAAGACAAACTGGTTGATTAAAAGTGCCTGTCAGCTGTATGGACTGGAAAGAGAAGCTCCTATTGCAGTAGGGTTTCTATGACTGAATGCCCATGCTTGGGAAGTGTATAAGAGAGGAAGTTTCTGTTAATCATCGTCTTAGGGACACAAGAGCGTGGTGTGGTTTATCTCAGCCACTCAACCATGCTCCATGGCTTCCAAATGGCAGGAACGTGTGCAAAGGGAAGGATCCAGATCCTTCGGCAGTATGGAAGCCAGAGGGGTGGACCACTCCTGACCTCCCAACAGGCTCCACCTCTTAAAGCCCATCCACTCTCAACACTGCCAGTCTGAGGACCAAGCTCTCCATACCAGTTCCCTTGAGGAACACACCCTACCCATATCCAAAGTGTAGCACATCTCTAACACTACAGAAACAAAGTAGGACCACAAAACACAGTGAATGTTTACATTTAAAACACTTTGGCATGAATTTCTTTCAAAATCCTCCTCCACACAGCAAACATGCTCGTCTAAAGTCCTGTGGCTGCTTTCCAAATCAGTTCTGCAGCTCTCTTCCACGTGTGCCTTCAGCTGTGTTCTTGTGGCCTCCTCAGTGTCTTACTCCATTCAAAATGTTACCATTTCTGGTAATTTTGACTTTGGGAAAGAGCCAGAAATTATAAGGTGCCAGAACAGGGACATAACATAGATGAGGGTGAGCTGTGTGATGTTTTTATGTGATGGAAATTGCTAGAAATGCTTGACGAGTGAGGAGTGATCAAAAACGACAGTGAATGTTTACATTTAAGAGCTGAATATAGTAAAAGACGCGTTGCCACTAAACCCCTCAAAAACTTTCTCTGCCTTTGAACACACGTATCTTACCGTCTTTGGCGATGTGTTTTTATTATCACAAGTGTTTTTGTTTTCTTTTTAAGTTAAACATTCACCATACATTTTATTCACACTTTATAAGATTCACTACATCAGGGTATTTTGTTACCCTACATAGAAAATGCAGAAAAATTGATAAGGTTTGCAGTTTCCTACTGGTTTGATATGAAATTGTACATAGGTACCAGGTAGAAGAAAATAATCAACACTCAACATTTCTAGAGAATGAAGAGTGAATCTTGTTCTTACAGAGGAAAAACAGTCCACGGCATGGTAGTGGGAACCAAGGATTGATCAAGGGAGGAGGAGGGAGACACACTTGCCAGGCCACGCCCAGTGGTCCCCTCCTCCAACCCGGCTTCACCTTCCAACATCACCCTCAATATCACCTCCTACGTGGACTAACAGCGCGATCTGTGGAGCAGTCACCCCCGCAAAGTCCCAGCTGTGAGCACGTAAGACTGAAGAGGAATCCCTGAACTAAAACACCTCCCTTCTTTTCTCCATGGAACCTTTTGTTATCTTATACTCTCTGTATTTTCCTGTCCCTACTGTCTGTTATTTCTCAAATACAACACCAGCTCCTCATGAGTCGTGGGAGGGTTTTCTATTGTTTCATTTACAAGCCGGCACTCAAAGCTGAGCTTGCCAAATATAAAACTGATGAATGAATGGGTGAATGAATGAATTTATAGCAAGCTGACTTCCAATCCATAAACTAGTAGTTTTGAAGATATTTCTTAATGGTGATTTTTATTGTAAGTGCATGCAGAAGGGATGGAAGAAAGCCTGAGAGATTTATTAATGTGCTATTTTTTTTTCCAAGATCCTGATCTCATACTTGGCCTGTTAAAATGTCTGGATACTGTGTAGAAGTTATAGATAAAATAGATGAAGATAGGCACTTTTCCATTTTATAGATATAAATATCTTAATTATCTTGAGAGGAATGTATAAAGGCATCTCCAGGGGTAACAGTGATTGCTGGCAGGTCCTAACTCTGGTTGTCATTTCACTGGCAATTCCCTAGCTAGACTATAATGATTCACTAGTAACTCAAACCAAACTAATATCAACTTTGGAGTCTTGTGTACATTTAAAGAAGTTAATTTCTGCAACACGTCTTAGACTTATGGGTCGTGTTTCACCCCAAAGCTGAATGTCTTCATGGTAATGATGCTCACTTGAAACATAACATGGTAAGAAGCAGAGCACACCGTGCTGCACAAACTTAGGGGGACGCACTTCCTCGTGACTCTCTGCTATGTCAACATCCACCCAAAGGGAATGCTCTGATGTAGGTTGAATTTACATATTTTTTGTTATAAATTTGACATCATTGGTAAGGAACAGAAAATAACTCAGTCATGCTAATGGGAGTGAGGCAGTCAAGACAGGCTTTGCACAGATAAGGATGGACCTTGCAGAGGCAGGGCTCTGCTTTTTTCCCCAAATCTGGGATGCTTGCCCTTTCCTTTGAATCTTTTCTCCATCAGTTCTTCCATCTCTCTTTGTTCTCTGCACAGTAGGTTAACAGGAGGAGTGCAGCTGGGGAGAATCTCTACTCTTAGGGCATTGTGGCTACAAGAGAAACTCTGGAGCCTTAATAATGACAACTGAATAATCCTGGGCAAAAAAATCAGCCTCATGAAGACTCACCTTCTTTATCAAAGAAATTGAAGCTTGTGGACAGGATATCCTGTCTGCATCTTGCACTATGAGTAACCACTAAGAAGACAACAATACTCAATGTATTAATTATTGAAACTCTCCAACTAATTGGTTTTGCAACTGTCTCAATGTTATTGGTTTCTCAATAAAATTATTCTTTTAAAAAAAGAATACATAATTCCTAGGACTGTTTAAGTATTCCATAAAGCCAAATATGTCATATAAATGCTAATTACTGGTATAAATAACAGCATATAGAGGGAAACATATCACAGAGGTTGAAAATATTGGCTTTCTAGTTCTTCACTGCAGGGTTGAACTAGAATTCAACCACCAAGCAACGGAGATGCCTTGAGCAGCCATATTACTTCTTTGAGCCTCAGTTCAGTTAAGCAAAAGATGCAGTTAATTTCATGGAGTTTTATTAAGGACTGCACAAAGTTCAATGATTAAGGAATTTCGTATAATCAAGTAACCAAATGAAAGGAAATGAGGTCATTGCTATGTAGGCACTCAGTACATACTCAATATTATTAAGTGTGTTATCAAGCCTATTTTCAAATCCAACCTGGTAAATTTTCCCTTTGGCTTTCTTTTCCCTGGATTGAATCATCAGAGGTCTTTCATCTGTGCTAAATGACACTTACATCTTCAGCTTCCCTAAGATTTTTTTGATACTCTGAAAACTCTTAGAGAATATTTATAGAAAGCAGACTCTAAAATAATTCAGTTTAAAGGTCAATCAGATGATGTGCATTTAATGCCTCACTAAAAAGTCTAAAAGTCTTTACGTTTTACCAAAAGTTGCACTGACCTTGTCTTCACAAATCTATCTTTGTCTCTATAAAGCCCATCTTTTAAACATCTTCCTAAACTAATAATAGTAGCTAGAAATTATTTAGTGCTTCTGGTGTGCCAGATCATGTTCTAAGCATTTACTGATAATAACAACTTTAGTATTTCCAAGAACCATATGCAGTGAGGAATATACTCCCTGATCCCTTTCTTTATCAGGAGAAACACAAGTCACATAACAAGCCCAGGTTACACCACTGATGAGTAGCTGAGGAAAGAGCTGGATCCAAGTAGGCTAATTCCTAACACAAACACGAGCAGTTGTGAAACCTGCATTTTGCTCGGCTACCTTTGGACTTCAGGTATCAGAAATCATCAGATCTAAACTTAACCTTACAGTCTCTAGCTGGATCCAGTTTTTTTTTTTTTTTTACACAGACATCATTAAAGTCAATATAATTGGACTACCAGCTGCATGATGATCAATTCTGATCCTTGATGTTAAGACCAACAAGAAGGAAACTACTGGGTCATTCTATTCGACCACCATCCTTTCTGCTTACACAAGACAGGGACTGTACAGTTGTACAAAGGAGCAAAATAAGCTGTGTGTAGAAAACAATGCATACAAATGGCTAACACACATTCTCTGGCCTTGATTATCTATGTATTTTACAGAAGGACAGGCGTGGGGCCTTAAAAAAGATGTCTTAATAAAACAATAGAAGACCATGTGTCCAACTGCAGGATTACAGAAGAAATTCTCAGTCTGGGTTGATGAAACTAAAGCAGTGCTATTCGTTACTGTACACAAACTGAGTTCAAACCAGGTCTCCCACGAGTCAGTCTTAATCCCAAGCATTTCACGGGGCATTTATAGACTTAGCTTTGTTTCACCGTAGACAGAAGCTGCTTGTGTGGTTATGACTAAATTCGGTAACTCAAAATGCAGTTCTGTCACTGGAACTCTAAGAAGCAGTAGTCACCCTTCAGCATCAATCTGTTCAGAGACCTGCTGTGAAAATAAGGCAACAGCATATAATGCGAATGTCCTCACCTCTCTCTAGATCTGCCTCAGTGACTGAACCCTAACCTCTACCACATGATGAAGAAAGAGCGCAACTGAAAAACAGGCAGTGTATGAAAAACACGTAGCCTTAACATTTCTTTTGTACCTGTCAACCATATTCCTGTGAATTTACCCTAATTTCATATGGATCTGAGGCACTGAAGCAGTGCTGGCTTTCATAACACGGTCTCTGTGTTTTTCTTACAGCTTGGTTGGCTCCAGTTTACTTAGGAGAGAATGTCTCTTGGGTAAATATTATATGATTTTAAAAATAACAGAAGCATTATGTGAAACAAAGGCTGGATTGGAAAGCAAATGTAAACTTGAGGTTTCATTGCACTTTATGTCATAATGTAACTGTTCAGCCAGGGATTTCAAATGCTCCACAGTGGAGCCTCAACTTGTCTTTCCAGTTTTGTCTTCCTGGCTTTTTTCTCTCTGTTACTGGTGAGAGTGAAACTGTACACTCTTTGGGGTCACTTGAACCATTCATTCACAAGCAGTTCCTGGGAAAACATTATGCACAGTTACAGGAATAGGTACTGGGAATACAAAAATGGAAGAGATTAACAGTAATAATAAGCAAATGCTGCTCCACTCCTCTGAGGAGCTAATGGTCTAAGGAAAAATGTGCAGGAAGATAATTGCAGTACAGTACATACGAATGGAAGAAACAAGCTAAACATGCGGCCAGGTGGTGCGGCTGAATTTCCTCAAGGCCTCTGCTGCACCTATCTCAAGGAGACCACATAATGGTTTGGGGACACTCTGTGTTGTTACTGGGAGCTTGTGGGCCCTTTAAGAGGCAGGGCCTCATGGAAGAAGGTGAGGTCACTGAGGTTGTGCCCTTGCCCCAGCTCCTCCCTCTCTGTCCTGGCAGCTATGAGGGGAGCCACTTCCTCTGCTCAAGTCCACCACTATGTGCTGCCTAAGCACAGTTGGAAGAAACAAGGACTGATTTCTGAAACTGAGAACTAACATAGGCCTTTCTTCTTTTTAAATTGACTGTCTTAAGACACTTGCCGCTATGGAAGGTCAACTCACACAGCGCTGCCCTGTGAACTGTCTTGGAACAAGGCTTCGCCCAGAACTTTGTTAGCCTGTGACCAGCTTTGCCTCAGTCCAGGAGGACCGCACCCAGATACCTCTGCTCCTGTTCTTCCTCTATCTCACTCACACACGTACACACACACACACACACACACACACCCATGGAACCCAGTTTTTATTCAGTCCTTCATGTGTCCTAAATTACCTCTCAGCACAAGGCTTCACTCTGCCTGCAACTCATTTTCCTTCTAGTGGTCACTTTGCTTTTCCTCTGTCATCTCAGCCACATTTCCCTGGTGAAAGTCACCCTGTGTCCCCTGGAGAGTTTGAATTCTGCTGTGTTGAGCTCATCCTCATTCCATTTTCATCATAGTGCTTGTCAACAGTTGCAATTTCACATTTACTGTGGGAAAATCTAATTCATGTCCACCTGCAGCATGAGACTGTAAACTTCTTCGCAAGCCCAGGGACCACATCTATGTCTGTCATTACATCCAATGATTTTTTAAACTTTTTTATTGTTTGGTGGAATTGGGATTGAACTGAGACCCTCGCACTTGCCAGGGAAGTGCTTATTCTACTGAGCCATCTCCCTGGCCCTTGTCCAATGATTATTATCATGCTTAAGGTACAAGTACCCAGTTCATTCCAACCTGAGGAGTACATAGCACACAGCAAGGCAAGAGTGGTGAGTTTTTCCTATGGGAGGGTGGAATTCACCTCACAGGAAAGGGTCAGCAGGTTTGAGTCTTGAAGGATATGTAAGCATTTATCACACACAAAAAAAACCACATGAGCAGACAGAGAGAAAACTGCCTGCCACTGCTCAGTAGGGCTAGAGCGGTGGGTGTGATCTATTTTGTGGAGGGGAACAGTAAAGTGTCAGAAATGAGGCTGGGGAGATTCAGGGACTAAACCACACAGGGCCTTTTGTGCTCTGCAAAGCAATTTGGATGTTTGCCATGGGAAATCACTGAAGGGTTATAAAAAGGAAGTAAAATGATGATCAGATTTGCATTTTAGAAAAATCACTCTCCTGGTAGTGTGAAGGATGTCCTTGATAGGCCGAGAGTGGGGACAGGGTGACCAGGTAAGAGGCTGTCCTGCTGGTTACAAGGCAAACCAAGTCAGGCTTGGGGATTAAAAGGAGGGAGAAGTTTCAAAGGCAATGAAAATATGAATAAGGCAAAATAAAAAGCCCAGGTGTATCACTCTGCCCTCTGGGCAGCTGGCAGAGCAGTATGGCCATGAACCAATTTAGAGAGTAGAAGATAAGCAGTTACTTTGTGTAGATGGCTAAACAAAGTTGTAAGCCCACTGTGGTTTGGTATCCAAGAGGGAGATTCTTAAGCAAGAATAATAGCTGTCCTCAAAGGCCCTTTTCCCTCTATTTACATGAATGTTTTCAGCTGAGTCCATAACCACCGAGGAGTGACCACACCTTTAAGCCTCCCTTGCAGCTAGGAGTGCTCATCAGACAGATTAGGTCACAGTAGGCAATGAGTGCAACCTCTACGTTATTCACTCAAAAGGGAATTCTTGTCCTGGATTTCATGGACAACCAGGAGTTTCGTTCACTGTAGCTGTACATGTGAAAACACCTCAGGAGACAATGGAAAAACAATATGGGTAGAACCAAATGGCCAATTAAACTGATAGGCCAGGTTAGTCACTTCCTTCACTGGACCACTTGTTCTGTGAGAAAAAAATACGCTACTTATTTAATCTATTGATGAGTTCAGTCTCACTTTCAAAGAATCTTATACTCTAAATAGTATAGACCTTCAAGTTGAGATTTCTCTATAACAATGCCCATGCTCAACTAGGCCTTCAAAAAGAGGAGTACACTGGCAGTGAAGAGTTGATACCTATCACCATGCTGAGAACAAGTGAAAGCAAATACTATGAAGACAAATCCTAGATTTGAATCTTGGTTCTAATCTTTATTAGTAATGTGATTATACGAGCTTGTGTTATATAGGTCTTTCATAATACCATATCCATAACTCCAATTAAAGTAAAATTTCAAGGGCAAATCTTCACATCAGTCACTTAACACAAAGATATGAATTTTTCAGCAAGACCTAGGCCTCTCTACATGGTGGCTGGTTCCCTTCTTGGCTCTTTATTTCAGCCTTTTCCCCTCCATAGTCCATGGTAGGAATGGGGCACATGATTCTTAATTCCCTGGGCTGGAAATAACATATTCCTTCTAATGACTCAGAATAATCACCAGCAAAATGCAAAGGAGCCTGGGAAATGTTGTCCCTCTTAGCAGCCACCACCAGTAGAAAAGCTGCACAATGGATAAGGCCCCCAACTGTCAGTCAGAATGTACCCTGCCTATGTGAGGATGAATATGGAGATGTGTGGATAATACACCTTGCACTGTAGTGAGACTGTCCATAGGCCTTCAGTAATGTTGGTGCGCAGCTGCCTCCCTGTTAGTGCTCCTACTTCCCCTACCCTAACTACGTGTCGGTATCCCTGGTAGCCCTTTATTTCCCACTCAGTCCTCTATTATACAACACCCTAAGCACACATCTGTTTCCTTCATCAACAACACCTTCATGAATTTCTGAGCACCACTCTTAGGATAACCTCTTGGAGAAAGCTCTCATTTCTTGTGGCCTGACTGAGTTCCCCTGAGCCACCTCCACAGCGCTCATACCCTTCCTCAGAGCACTTGTCACTCATCCTGGTCTCACAACAATGTGTCCTCATCCTTTTTGCTGAACCTCAGAGGTGAGCTACACTATGTTGAACTCCCCTTTCTTCAAAGTGTCTAAAGGGACGAACTGCTCTTAGACGTTTAGCTTAGAGACTTGAGAAATCTTTCTTCAACACGTGAGAAAATTGAGATCTCTCACAAAGAATGAAGTGCTAAACATTTCTTCAGGCAACTCTGTAGGGAAAAAAATAAGAGGTCTATATCTATCAGTTAAATATCCAGCACTGACTGTAAGACTTGGTTATAAATAAAGTAGGTACTTCAGTAATAAAGCCACACTTTGTTTAAATAAATATGGTTCTTAAAAACAAACCATTTTGAAGAGACTTCTTTAAGAACTCTGCACGGGTATGAGTCAAGGTGGTGATGTGGCATTTTCTGGTAATTTGATAAATGTCAATAATCAGGCTGTTTGGATCTAGCCAGCAGGTAAACACACCGCTCAAGTCACAAGAGCAGTGGCCAGGTCACTTCATTCTGCTTAGGTACAGCCACTGCCTGAGGGAAAATACAAAAAGGAAAAGAACATCTGGGTTTCAGGCAACCCACCAACCATGCCTAAAGTTTCCTTTTGTCCAGTGGTCATCTTGGTAAAAGCAGCCAATGCATGGAGCAGAGGCAGAGCTCAGTCTCCTGAGACAACCTCATTCTGTGTCCCCAGCGAAGGCTGAGGGTCCCTGAGATAAGAGGCAGCCTTCTGTGTGGGGAGCGCAGCACGGAGTCCAGCAAACTCTTCCCTTTCGGACTAGCTGCTCCAAGGTGGTCTCTAAATCCTTGGAGCTCACAGAACCCTTGTGCCATAACCCAGCCTCTAACTGGAAGGACCGACACATGCACTCCACATCCTCACCCACACAAGCCGGGCCCTGTGCGGGCAGCTGGAGCTGGTCTGTACGCCTGGACACTGAAGCCTCTGATTGCTCATCCCGAGGCCAGGGCTCCCAAGGGTAACAGGACACCACTGCCCTGGAGAAGGAGGGGTGCTGGGCTCTGTGTTTATGACACTCTCCATATCTGTCCGGCGCCACCACCCTGGGCCTTCCAGGGCTCACAGGACCTCACCAAACGGTTCTGGATGCCGCCAGCCCTAGGAGTTGTTCTTCATACAAAGGGAGCTCTGTTAAGTGCGGAAAATATCACACACTATAATCCTTTCTGATAGTCCCAGGCATGGCTCCGAAACATCCTCTGGAAAACACCTCTGCCAAACACATTATTTCTTAAACATTTCAGATCAGGGGAGCTTTGGGGGCAAAATGCCTATCAGCACTTCTTTCTCCCTTGACAGTGGGTTGGTTCCATTAGGTCAAGACGTTTTATTCACTGCTGTGGCTCACTTCTTAAAATAGTATCTAACATGGTAATAAATATTTGACAAATTAATATTTTATAGAAGTGGAGTTCCATAGAACTCCCTTTCTAAAACTATGTGATTAAAATGTCACACTTGTGTGGAATCACTCAAGGAAGGGCGATCGCCCCAACTAGACGATCACTTTGTCTCTCGGTTACACTTTCAAGTTGAGGCATAGAGCATAGAGCACAGCTCAGTGACCCTGATCTGCCCCACGTGTGTGAGATCCTAGCTTCCATGCCCTCCTGCCCCCCACATTGATCAGCTCACTCCAACTCATGAGATAATGAGTAGGCACATGGGAGCACACGTTATGTGGGATCACAGACTCCTCTTTCCCTCCAAGTATCTTCTTTAGTGCTGCATTAATCTACCTAAATATTTCAGTGTTTTGTGTCTAGACAGACCTTCAGTGCTAAGCACTCACTCCTGTGCTTATAAATGTCTTTTAAGCTGGGCTTAATAGTGCTTGTCTGTGATTCTGCACTCTGGGAGGCTGATACAGGAGGACTGCAAGTTCAAGCTCAGCCTGGGCAACTTAGAGAAAACTGGTCTCATAAGCAGAGGGCTGTATGTACAGCTTAGTGCAAAGTACTGGGTTTAATCTTCAGTGCCACAAAAAAGAAAAAAGGAAGGAGAGAAAGAGGAGGATGAGGAGGAGGAGGAGAAGGAGAAGGAAAATAGATGAAGGAGAGGCTAAAACCTTTTGAATATGGAATATGCAGCATTTTCGAGTAGTGAGCAGGACTCTCCATTTTATATAAATAACACAGGCCACCCTGACACAGGCATTCAGAGAGAGCAGTCTTGGAAATGCTCAAGAGAATGGAGTAGAAAGCCTGGCATTGCCCCCAGAAGCGTGGGCTAAGGTTTCTTCCGCAAGCTCTGCGTGGACATGGGCAACCACCTTTGGGTCTCTTGTCCTTCCTGTCTGTGGGAGTCATCATGCACTTCTTAGTCTGCCTGGCTCCTCATCCACCTACCTCACAGCATCCCATAAGGGAGCATTTGTAAAACTCTACCTCAAAACCTAGGTACCAAGCAACTGCTCAAGAAATCAGTTATTGAAGCATTCTGTAGTATTCAACACACTGTGTCCCAGCACAGAAAGGGTTTTTGCTGGCCCTTTAAACACAGGCAAAAGAGAAGTGGGTCATGAGTGCTATGTAAATCAGTGTCTGTGGGCTGGAAGCCTGCTCTGGGACACGCTGGGCTCGAGCTCACGACCTGATCTTGGCCAGTTCTCAATGAGGGCCACAACGCTGGCCACAGTGCGTGAAGCATTAAAATATTTCCTGGGCTTAACAGCAGACCTTTGAAGAGTAGACTCTTCAATCTTAAGTAGGCAAACAGCTAGAGTAAACTTTTTGGTTGACACTGACATATTTACAAAAGGAAGGTCCTTCCTAATAAAATATGCTTTATTAGTAGTAGCATTATTTACTATTATTAAAAATAATTAACTGTTAGGGCTGGCCAGATAGCTTAACAGATTAAAGCGACTGCTTGGGTAGAGTACAGCAGTCAAGGTTCTACCCCGGGCCTGCCATGCCTCCCTGGGGCGTGCTGAGATGGCCACTGAGATGGAGCATGCTGGCGCGCACCCATAATCCCAGCTCGTGGGGGGCTGAAAACAAGAGAATCACTATGAGTCCGATCTGTGTAGTGAGAGACCCTGTAGGCCCTGTCCTAAATATAAAAATAAATGAATACATAAATAGAAATGAATTATTGTTCAAAAATTGGAGTGCATCGGAAGGCACGCAGTGATGGTAGGAGACCCCGATATGTGGGCCTCTCTTCCCTCCTGGAGTCTGCAGTACTCAGGGTTCATGCAGGGTACTGTCCTATCACACAGCACGGCATGGGTACCTTAAAGGATTGAGACTGGATGTATTGTTTTCCAGCTTTGTGGCATATGCTGAAACTTGCCTTTTGGATGAACTTATTGCTCAGTATTTATCTTATGCCTAAAACAGGAAAACAAATTCTGTGATGAAAGAGTTCTCCCCAGAAAGAAGCTATGAGAGATTTCCAGTTTGCAGAGTATCTCCTGTGCACGTATTTCTATTCATTTATGCTCTCCTAGCTCTTCTCCCCCCTTCTGATCCTTACACAATTAGCTTCGAAGTGCTCACTGCATGTCTCCAGCACCCAGTGGGCGCCCTATAGCTCCACCACTCCTTCACCCCTGGCTGATGCTAGGAGAGGCAGTGAGGGAGATTCACAGCACAGGCTCCAGGCTGTAGTGCCCAGCTCCTGGCTAATGCTGCCCTTCTGCTTAGGGCTGACTGTGATCTGCCTTCTCTGCCCGTGTTCTAGGTCAGCCCTAACGAACATGACTGATTGTACAGCTTATGCAGGTAAGCAAGTGGATAATCAAGCCAAGTTGGGTGACTCTGTCAAAAGATGACAGTGACAAACAGCCCCAGCTGATTTTTTGCCACAGAGAATGAGGAAAGCGGTCCCCACATTGCTGGGCCTCTCAAGGTTCCCAGGGAAATCCAGTAACAGTAAATAGTTTTCCAGTCAATTGATGTAGAAAATATGAAAAAGATTTGCATCTGAAATGTGTCCATTTCAAGTTTGTGCCAGCCTTCTGGGGGTCAGCAGCCAGCGCTTCTCCTCTGAGCTCTGCGACTGCAGCTGCATGAACTCCTGTCTCTGTTTCTCCACTTGCAAAACAGGGAGAAATGATAGTCCTTATTTGGAAGCATTCTTTTTTCTTTTTTTTTTAATTTTATGTACTTGATACAGGGTCTCAGCATGCAGCTTGGACTCACAGCAATCCTCCTGTGTCAGCTCTCCAGTGCTGGAATCACAGGTGTATGCCACCAGGCCCAGTCTTGGTGGCTGGCTCCATGTGCTCATGTTGAGGCTGGCCTGGCATGTGTTACCAGGGATTGAACCCAGGTCCTTGCGCATGCCTAGCTAAGCTATCTCTGTGGCCCAGGTTTTGTTTTGTTTTGGTACCAGGAATGGAACTCAGGACCTTGCTTTTGCCAGTCAGGTGCTTAAGTCACTGAGCTATCCCCCCAGCAGCAGTGTTGTTTGAGAACTTCAATATTTCTCTTTGTTTTTTTTCAGGTGGCCCCTAGAATTTGAATCCAGGCCCTCACATATGGTGGATAAGTGCTCTAGCACTAAGTTACCCACTCAGCCGCCTTCTTCTTCTTCTTCTTCTTCTTCTTCTTCTTCTTCTTCTTCTTCTTCTTCTTCTTCTTCGTTTTACTTTTTAAATTTTAGGCTAATACTTGGTACATTGTTGGCACTATATAAGCACTAAAAGTTCAAAAAGCCTTAGAAATTACACCTCTTGTGTAGGAAACATTGTCACATACAGTACTTCATTATTATTCTCACCATACTTGGAAGAAAAGGGTTTTTTGGGATTTCTCAGGGTGATGGTCTCGCTCATACTTGTGTGCCTACAGTTACTAAGGGCCCAGTGGTCAGCCCAGGGGCACATTCCACCAAGTGTCCAATGCAAAAATCTGATCCAAGTACTTTGACAGACAAAACCTGAGATGTGTAATCCAGGTTCTACTCATGCCTTCTTACTCTGTGGCTAAATAATTTTATTTATTTATTTGTTTGTTTGTTTGTTTATTTATTATCTTTTTGAAACAGGGTCTCACTATGCAGTTCAGGCTGGCCGTGAGCTCACTTTGTAGCCCAGGCTGGTCTTGAACTCACAATGATCCTCCTGCCTTAGGCTCTCGAGTGCCGGGAGGCTAAGGCAAAGATGACAGCCGTGCACCACCATGCCCGGCCAGTGGTTAAATAATTAAAGATCCAGTTCAAACCATTTTGTGGGCTGTCTTTAATCAATAAAATGATTGCCCAGAAGGAACCAATTTGAGACAATAGCCAAAGCCTTGTGTTCAATAATGTTTAGCCATATCTTATTCCCTCTATTAACTTTAGTTTTAGTGATGTTTTGCAATCATTTACTTTTTCTTGTCTCTGTAAGACCTTTCTCCCAGGAACTTTACAAATAAGTCACCTGACACTCCAAGCTGTGTCCTAAGAAACTGCTGAGTTGGGAACACCCTGTCAACCTTTACTTTGATTTTCCTGGTACTTGTTAGTTTAAGGCAGATCCTTAATGTTATTTAAACAGCGGAGACTATTTGAAATTTCTTGGTAGATGAATTTGATAGTGATAATTTTTTAAAAAAACAATGACTGTCAGCTTGTGATAAAAGATCTCATTCACTGTGGCAGACACGTTATCTAAGTCAGGACTTCTTCGAACAAAAAGGTCAGTGTAGCTCTACCTATTTCTTTTTCTTTAACAGCATCTGTATTTCTACAGTCTCTGATCATCTGCATTTCGTATAGTTGTAGGCAGAGAACAAAACATACTTTTATTTCATATTTACAGTTTTAAATTCTTTGTGTGTTGCGTCTAATCTAAGTCTTCTCCTGAATGTGAAATGCACTAATTGTTAAAAATCACTACTGATAAATTGGAATTCATTAAAAATATTTTTGAATTATAGGGAGATATCAAGAAAATAAAAAAGATCCCATCACATGAAAAATAACAATACTTAAAAAGCATCCCACAAGGGCCTAGCAATTGAGAATCCATAAAGAACTCTTAAAATGCAACAATTTAAAGGTGAGAAAGGGTCACAAAAAGACATTTCTCCAATAAGACTGCAAATGGCTAAGATGCCCGTGAGAAGACACGCAACATTCTTGGTTCCTAAGAAAATGGACACTGAAACAACAGTGAGAGGCTGCTCACCCTGCCCAGCAGGGCTTCTGGGAAGAAGTACATGAAGTGTGTGGAGGATGTGTGGAACCATGTCCTCACATCTATCAGATGCAAAGGTAGAGTCATGGCTGTGCACAGTGGCACAGTGGTCCCCACAGCAGTTGTTCACCAAAAAGCTGAAGCCATAGGTATAAACAAAGCTCTGTACAGATGTCCGCAACGGTGCTGTTTGTATCAGAAGGAATGGATACACACAGACATGGGTATTCGCGCAACCCAATCTGATTGGGCCATGAAGAGGGACCCGGGGCTGACAGACGTCACCTGGAGGAGGGATCCTGAAACTCGCATTGAGGAAAAGAAGCCAGTGACAAGGCCACATGCTCTGTCATTCTCTTCCAAGACCTTATCCAGAATGGGAAACTCCAGACATGTGAGGCCACTTATGGGAGCAGAAGAGGAGGAATGAAGAGTGGCTGCTTAGAGTATGGGTTGCTTTTTGGGGTGATACATGTTTCCGATTTAGAGGATAGTGTTTGCAGGGCACTGTGAACCTGCTAAAAGCCACTGAGTTGTGTGCTTTAAATAGTTGAAATAGGGAATGCAGACATAGCTCAGTGGCATAAGCACCTGCCTGACAAATGCAAGGCCCTGAATTTGATCCCTGCTACTGCAAAAGTAAATAAATAAATTAAATAAATAGTAAAATGGTTGAAATAGATTTTATGTTATGTAAATTTTATTACATTTTAAATTATTGGCTTGAATCCCCAGTTGAGGAAGCTAAAACTTCCCCATGTAAAGCATTTTCACATACTAGATCACTTTACCTGCACAAACGTGTGTTCGTATGGGTGCACACATGTGTGCACATGTGTATGTGCATGTGCACAAACATGTTTTCAGTACTAGAGATCAAGCCCAGGGCCACACGTATGAGGCGAGCACTCTGGCTCTGAGTTCAACCTTCACCCCCACCTGAGTGATTTTAGCAGTGACATATGACATCTTGCACACCACTAGCTGACAGCCTGTGCTTATTCTGTTTCATCTGTCACCCAACCTTCCCTCTCAAGTGGCAGTTCTGGCCTGTCAGTTTGCCAGTGAGGACTTCAGCTTTTCCAGTACTACATTTCCATTCCCAAAAGCTCCATCTTGATCGTCGCTGACTAAGGCAGGCACGTGGAATGTCTCTCCTCTACACCACGTGACATGTGAGATGCAAGCAGGCACTCACTAATTACCCCAGCAAGGGGAATGGTGCGATTTCTCAGAGAGCAGCAAGCCACGCTTTGACGGGAGGTAAGTAAATCCAAGGCAACTGTGTGCATCTCCTAGAAAGAATAAAGAACGCACAGAAGAACTGCTCAGCCAGCCCCCCTTGCAAAAGTTGACTTTTTTCTGCCACTCAAAAAAAGTCTTTTTTTCACTAAACAATTATAATGCTAACAGTTAAGATACTGCTTAAGTAGGGGATTGCAGAATATATTATGTGCTGTAAATTTAATTCTTTGAATAGAAAACTTCTGTCCCATGGACCATGAAAGTGGAAAAGTTGAACAAATTAAAAAAAAATAGGGAAAAAAATAAAATTTAAGAACCCACTTGTTCAAGGGCCGGCGAAACAGCTCAGCAGATTAAAGCACCTGCTTAGGCCAGTGTTTGGATCACAGTGTGGTGGGCTGGCCCCGAGATTGAGATTGGGCATGGTGGCAGATGCCTGTAATCTAAGCTCTTTGGGAGGCTGAAAACAGGAGAACCACTAGAGTCTGATCTATGTAATGAGACCCTATAGACTCTCACTAAAACAAAACAAAACAAAACAAAACAAAACAAAACAAAACAAAAAAAAAAAAAAACTTAAGCAACTGATGGCAGATTCAGTTGGACCAGAGAACACAAGTATACGGAAGTGTGGAAAGTGAGACTCAGTGCTCCAAGAGTAGGTGCGGCTGTCAATTAATTGCAAAGGGAGTTCCCTGAAGTTATGTTAGGGACCTGATCTGTGGTTTACAAACAACCTCAAAGAAATTTTCTATACAAAAAGTGCTGTTCGTCTGGACGTGGCAGTGGACACCTCTACTCCAGCATTTGGAGAGGCTGGGGAAAGATTGTAAATTCAAGCAAAGTCTGAGCAATTTAGTAACTTAGCCTGACCCTATTTCCTGAAAATATGACATGAAAAGTTTATATGTGTTGGGTGGGGGTTTGCGGGGTCGGGGTTGTGTATTATCAACTTTAATCCTCAGGACTGCAAAAAGTCATGCTTACCTGTTAAGATATGTCTACCTATATGTTCATTAACAGATTTGGGCAAGCAGAATAGAGAGATTGGGTTATGAATAATTTAGATTAAAAAACAAAACTTCCTCCCTTTCATCTCAAGGGTGTGTCTAATTGAGAGGAAAGCCGGGGCAGTTTCAGCCGGAGTGGCCTGGAGATTTGTGGCACAGGTAATTCTGCTCCAGAGAGACTACACAGATCTGGTTTTCCTGCTGTTTTTGTAAGGAAATTTGAGAAATAAAGAAACTGAAACCAACCTGTTGAAGGTGAATGGACCTTGGTGAAAATAATTACTTTTACTTTACATCCAAATTAGGTGAGGCAGAGGAGGACACAGGGGTCTCCTCAGTTTGCCACTGTGTCCAGGGTGAATTCTAAGCCTGCTGGGCCTGAACGGCCCTGATAGGCTGTGCTGCTAAGCCAGTCCCACTGCCCAGCAGTTCAACCAGGAAACATGGTGGTAATTGAAATGCTGAGGGCAACAGAGTCCTTAGGTCTTCTCTGGGTTGTCCCTGGTCCCCTCCTCTAGCCGTTTCCTGCCCAACACTGTGTCAATGGAAAGATCCAATGACATCATCCAAGAGCAAGACTGAACCCCCATGGAGCTTGCCTCAGCTCCAGCCTGGTAGCATAAGTCCCAGATGTCAGCATGTGGAACAGGATCTCCCCACTGCTGGCTCCCTGGGGGGCTCCCAAGAAGGAAGATGCTGTGTGAGGATGGAAAAGAAGAAAGAGCAAGGACACAGTTCTGCCTTTAGGGAGCCATCCATCAACAACACCATCCAGGCACAACCACTCCTTATTACAGACAGGGGTCTGTGGGGGAAGGGAGGGCAGGGGCAGCTGGGCTTGGATCCCATTGGCCATTTTAGTTCTGGGTGGCCAAGACACATAGGAGAGCAGCCAGGCAGGCCGTGGGCTTGCAGGAGTGGAGGGGGCTAGGGACAGGAGGAACCGTCCTTCTCCAACAGGAAATGATAGGGCCATACCATTCCCTTGGCCTGGCACAGCTCAAGCTGATCACCTCACCCTGTGACTCATCAGCCACAGAAAGGACCACAACTTAGGCACTGCCAGGGGTTGGCGCTCTGATTATTTGTGGCCCTGTGGGCACTCGCAACCGAGGTCCAAGGTCAGAAGGGCAAGGCCAGGGCAGGCACAGGTGACTGTCCCGACCACACTGCACATGGTGCTTCCCTCTCATTGCCTCTGCTAGGGGTTTAAATGTCACAGAGCTGAAGAACTGGGAAAGGGACAGTCCTTGTTGCTGTTTTCCAAGGTTCCTTGGAAATCAATTATTTTGGAAAAAGTAAAATTTGGTCTTCCTTCACTAAGTAATCTGGAACTAAGCTGCTCATTATGTGTATATACATACATACATACACACACACGTGCATACTCAATGCTTGCTCTCTACATGTGTCTGAATGGTACAAATGCCACCTTTACTTCCACTGAGAAAGAGCAGAAACCTGTGGGTAAGTCCCCAGGGCCTAGAGAGTGTTCACGTAGGGAGTGTGGAAGAACAACAAGTCAGAAAGGAATCCTGCCTCAGACTGGGTGGCACCCTGTGGGACTCTGAGGCGGAGCTCAGACCCTGATCAAACTAACTCCACCTTTTGGTTCTCAGATCCCATCAAGGGCAGGAAAGCTCTTCCTTCAGACCAGGGTTCACACCAAAGTGGAAGGGTCAGCATTGCTGGAGTGAACACCTGGTCTATCTCATCTTTGAGCAGCACCTGTACAACATGTGCCATAGAAACTCTGGGGACCAGGATCTGAATGCATGCGTGGCCTCCAGGGGTTGAGGAGGCTGAGAAGGGTGACCACTACTGGCCAGCTGCGGCCAGGGAATATGGGATGGGCTGTGCTGCTCTGGGGCTAACTCTCAAAAGACCATGCATCTTTCCAAGGAGGCAAGGAGGCAAAGGGCTAGCAAGGTCTCTTCTCGTTCCTCCGCCTTTTCCTCACCAAGCTTTTCTGCGCCTTTCTCCTTTCTTTGACCTCCTCTCCTTTGTCCCTTGCTTTCTCCTTAAGGCTAAGCAAAAGGACCAGCAGCTTGGGCAACCACCACTGGGGAGGCTAAAAGGCATTTACTGTGGGGAATGGGGTGGAAAATATTTTAAGACACAATACTTCCAGCCGCCAAATTCTGACGACTTATGGACAGTGCCAAGATTTCCTAACTGTGAAGTTTCAGCTCTCAATGTGGACCAGCTAGTAAGCTGTCCTATGAGTCACATTACCTGTAATCCCCAGGGCGCAGCAGGACGTGCCTCTGTTCTGCCCGTGCCAGGTGGATGTCAGCTATACTGGGCAGCCTGGGTGCGAATCAAAGCAGTTTGGAGCCAGGTGTGGGCATCCCCAGTCCTGTGCAGATCAGCCTGCTCCAGCAGTGTGAGCTCACGCACCCAACCCCCAAAGGTACCAGGGGAGAGAAGGTTCTCTAAATGCGGTGCTCTCGAAGAGGTGCTCAGTTTCTAGTCTATCTGCAGAAGAGGCTAGGAAAGTTTCGGGAAAATATCGTGCATTTTGTGACATCCACTTTGTTGGGGAAAATTTATGGCTCCGAAGAAGTTAATTCAGAGACAAACGGTGAGGGCCAGGGTCATGCCCGCTGGAGACATTCAGGGCTGCCTAACTCCTCCTTACCCAACCATGAGCTCTTATTTTCGGCCAAACTGATCCACTGCGGAATTATTTCCAGTCAACAGCTTTGCCTACCTCACTCTGCCTGGGCGGTACTCAGGCCCGAGCCGGGAAAGCGCGCCCTAGCGCCCTGCACCGGCATCAAGCCAGCCGCAGTCCTGCAGCAAGGCACCGGAGCCTTCCCGCGGGCAGACGCTTCCCTCGCGCGGCAGCCCCACCTGGGAAACTCTCCGCTCCACCCCCACCCCGTCAGGGCTCCCTCCCCAGGGACATGTGACTTCAGAAAAGACCGCACAATTTCGTTCCAGGCTCGGGATTGGAGGGAAGAAGGACAAGGTCAAGGCCTACTGGTTGACCTCCAAGGTCCGCTGGCGTCTCTGCCCTCGAGGGAGTCCCGAGCACCACAGCTGGAAGGAGAGAGCAGCGCACCTACCGCACCTGGGGCTGGAGGCCCTGACCGTACCTCCGGCCAGCCCAGCGGGTGTACGCGTCCTGCCTCCCCTGTCCCTCCCGCCCAGCGCGCTTCCGAGATGTTAAGGCAGGTCTACTCTCGGGGCGCAGCCGTGTACCCCCACACCGTTAGGCAGCCTTCCGATCCCCGCGCCAGAGCCCGGGCGCTGAAAGGTCGCGATCCAGCCGCAGGACGTCGCCTCCGCAGCAGTGCGAGCCCACCCCGCCGCCCGCACCCTGGCCACTTTGGCCTCTTTCACTGTCCAGACGCAAACTCCTCGGCAAGTGGAGAACAGGGCACCAGAGAAAAGAGGGGCGGAGAGACGCTCTGAAATCCGGAGGGAGGGGGAAGTGAAGCGGGAGGAGGGCGCGCCTGGAGGCGCCAGAGCTCGGGGACCCCTCCCAGGGCCCCGGGCCGGCGCGGACTCACGAGGTCGCGGGCCAGGAGCTCGCTCTTCCCGTCCCGGCCAGACTGCTTTCGGGGCTCCCGCCGTCTCCTCGCCGGGTACCCGTGGCGCGCTCGAAGGCGGAAACCAAACAAATCAGGTCCCGAGAATCCGCCGGGACAGGCCGTTCTCCCTTAGCCCCGGGCAAGCGGGCGCGTGGACCGGGCGGCCGCGTGTGACCTATAAATAGCAAACTTTTCGACGGAATCAACCAGCAAATGAGAAGAGTGCGCGCACCTTCGCTCCCGAGCGCTCGGGTCCGGGGACGACCTGGCGCCACCGCCCCCTCCTGCCCCTCTGGCCTAGCTGCGGAAAGGACCGTGGGGCTCACTTTTCTTAGAATTCCCAGTATTGTTACTTTGGCAAGCCAAGGGCCCCACAGGCTCTGGCCTCCCGTCCGCACGAACACCGCGAGCCGGCGCTGAGGCCTTCGTGCCACAGGGAAGGAGGATCCCAGCCCTCTCCCGAGGAGCGAGGGAGGCGGCAGGGGAGGGGACAGGAAAACAGCGCGGGGATTTAGGGGCTTCCGGAGATCCGAGGCTGAGAATTTGGAGAAAAGTGGGGGAAGCTGGGCCGAGGGTCACAGCTGAGAACCCAGACAGGAAACTCCCGAGAGCAACAATAGAGCCCTTGACTCTCACCCGGCCTGAACCCTCCGCGCTCTGCCGCGGCCAGACCAGGTGTGCCGGGCAAAAGGCGGGGCAGAGCCCTTGGGCGCTCTGGGGCCGTAAAGACCGCCCAGGCCGAGTCCTGGGTGGCGAACGTGTTTGATGTTCATTTTCTCTGTAGAGCTGCCTGGAAAACCCTTCCGGACAACAGACACTTAGTGGCCGCTCCCAACGTCCCACTTGACGAGGCAGTGCCGCTAGGTTTATCTTGGATATGCCCCCAAATACGCAGCAAAACCGGGGTTGCCAAGAGCGAAGGCACCAACTAGGGTGGGTGGGGGGCTTAGGAAAGCGTGGCTCCGCAGGTGAGGGTCGGGGCCGGGGCGCAGCGGCAGAGATAGCAGCGCCCTGTGCACCGCAGTTTCCCTTGCCAGGCCCAAAAGTAGTGGCCAGGCACGCCCAGAGCTTCCGAGGCCTCTAGCAGCAGAGCGAGAGGCTCGCCCTTTCCTGCCGCCTCTGCTTCGCGCGCAGATTCCGCAAGGTCAACCGTGGCCTCCACACCCAGGCTCCGGGACTCCGCATAGCGGCATAGACCCCACTGACACTTTTCCAACTCCACTTGCAGCCTGTCACCTCCTCATCACCGCAAAAGCTAATGTGTTTGTCCCAGGCCCTAGAAGAGTTTGAAAGAAACGCGAAAGAAGTGCTGCTTTTTGTGCGCGATGAGGCGCCTTTCTGCCAACCCGCGCTTTGGCAGCGCTGGCCGCGCTGGCCGGGCTTCTCCAGGCCTCGGAGAATGCCATGTGACTGCCCTGCCTGGCCTAGCGGATCGTAAAGGCGCAGCAGACAAGGCTGGGTGGACAGAAGTCTGGGTCTGGGTGCACCCTGTGCATGATCAGAATTGAGTGCCTGTGCCAGTAGCCCTCCAGTTCTGGTTCTGGATCCTGCCACCTACTCTGAGCGCTCCCTAACTCCCAGGGAAGCCCAGTCAAGTAGCGGGCTGTTTCTTCCAGGCCCCAGCCAGCCCTGGGCCGCGCGGCCCGGTGTAGGTGCAGGCCAGCGCCTCTCCTGTGTCCTCGGTAGCCCCACTGTCCCCACGGGTGCCCCACATTCTGTCCAAGCCCGCAGATTAGAAATGGTAGAACTCCACCAAAGGAGCGTTCGGGAAGGCTCCTTGCCGGGCAGCGGGAGGCCAGTGAGGTGCTCTGGACGGTCTGGGTGGTTGTACTGGGAGAGCAGACCCTGTGGGGACAAAGGCAAGGGACACAGTGTGGCCAGGGCTGTCCCAGGCGCCAGGCTCACGTCTATTGTTTTACGCCTGCGGGTGGAGAAGCTGCTCCGGATGATAGATCTTTTTAGATCCCATCATAGGAAGAAAAATCCTGCTGATAAGGATTATCTTGGGCTCGCATTATCTTGCCATCACCCCAATTCATCTCGCTCTCGTCCTGTCCCTCGGGGAGACGAGGAAGGTGAGGCGCAGGAGGGAGGCTGTCGAGGCTCCCGCTAGGGAACTAGGAAGACACGGAGTCTCTCTCTCTGTCGGCCAAGTCTCTCTCTCTCTCTCTCTCTCTCTCTCTCTCTCTCTCTCTCTCTCTCTCTCTCTCTCTCTCTCTCTCTCTTTCTCGGCCAAGCCTCGCGCTTTTCAAATGATTTTAGTCCAGTGCTTCAGTCTATCCATATACATTTCCAATCTCATGGCTCATAAACTATTAACAAAATGGTTTCATTATTCACCTTCTGTATCCTAGGAAAGGGGGAGAGGAAGGTGGGAGGAAGGGGGGCAGTCGGACACTGGTTAACAAAGGTGCAGCGCTCGAAGCGTGGCTCACGCTGCATGCCGCAAGCCCAGATCTGGGCCTTTCCAAATATCTCCAGCATACCCCTCCGGACTCTCCCTCTCCCTCCCATTTCTTTCCCTCTCTCTCTTCCTCCACCCCTGCCCTTCTCCTCCAACGCTTTGGCTTCTAAAAGGCCAGATGGATGGGGAGATTCTGCAGCTCCATTACTTGCTGCTTTAAGTGTCGTGGATAACACACGCCCTTTAGACACTACTCACATAATTAATTGGTTCCAAGTGCCATCTCTAGCCCCCTTTTTGGGTGGTCTTGCTAATAGGGCCTCTTGTCATCCCTGAAACCAACCCGCCCTAAGACAGGAGCATCTAGAACGAACACCAAGCCGACTAGTGGGCTGGGAGGCACTCAGATGTCATGGTCCGGACCAGGCTGCTGAAAGCCTGGGCTTGTCGGCCGCGAGCTGGGTGCTGTGGTGGTGCACGCGCCTTACCAGGTGACTTTGGATGGCAGCAGAGGAGATGCAGCCGAAAGTCCCGCTCAAAGGTCTTTGTTTAATTCTGAAAACTGTCAAAAATGCGCCATTAAATGAATCCACTTAAGTGAAAGCAGATAGAAGCAAAGTGGTACCGTGCTCAAGGGGCGACCAGAGGCCAGCAGCCTCGGGCGCCTCCGAGGGGACGGGTGGTCGTCCCTGGCCAAATACTGTATTTAAATTGCGCGTCACCTCGCCCCGCCTCCCCCACACTCATTTCCCCTACAATGTTTTTTTTTCCAAATGCAAAGGCCGCTGGGCGTGGAGCAGTGGTAATGAGCCCGGCCGCGGAAACCAATCTGCCCGCGAGAGGCCCCTGTGCGGTCGCCGGCGCCTGGCCAGGGACTTCCCGCACGAGCTGGGTCACCGCGCCGCGCGGCCGCTGCTTAATATACATGGGGTGGGAACGCGGGATAGTGCGTCTCTGCGCAGGTCGGCCCTGGAAAGAGAAAAAAATCAATTTGCTATTTATTTTTGAAATATATAGATTTGAAAAAAAATTTTTTTTTCCAGGCCGACCCCCTTCCAGAATGGCGGTCCTACGCTGAACTGCAGCTTTTAATGACTTCCCCCGGTTTGCCGTAGCCTTTCGTGTCCAGGGCGCGGGTGGGGTGCAGAATTTTGGGGAGGAGGCTAACATTCTGCTATCTTCAAAAAGCGTCGCCTTCTGCGTTAATTGCATGCTGTTCTGCTCATCTGGGACTGCATGCTGACCACCTCGTACCAACTTTTAATTAACACGGTGACCTGGTGGAGTGCAGCCTCCCCCGTGCCAGGCGGAGAGAAGCGGCGCCGGCCCGCGCCGCCAGATGCGCCAGGAGCTGCCCGCGCCCGGGGCTGAGGGTGCTAATTGCCGCCGCTCCCTCCGGCCTGGAGACGTCTTCCTAGTCTCACCTCCAGGAAAACAACAAAGAGGGAGTGGAGGACCCTCCCAGCCCGCAGGCTGCTCCGGAGCCTCGTGGAGCAGCCTAGCTTGGGCCTGCACTGAGCTCCGGCTCCGCGCGCCAAGTTCTGGTCCCGGGTGCTTGCTGGCCCGGGGATGTCTGAGCCTCCCTTCTTCCCCAGGTCAAGCCACCCACCCCGAAGCTGATCCCAGGCAGAGCGTGACAGGTGTCTTCCGGCCCCCGTGGCTCTGCTGCCTACTCAGGGCAAAGGAAATAAGTGGCTATTTTTAGGGTGCCAGGCCCTTTCCCAGGAGTGCGGAGCTCTCCGGGCGAAGGCCAGGCCAACCCCCTGTTACAGGCAGAAAGGAACCCGAAGCGCAGCTCAAAGATACCACCTGCAGATATGCAATTTCACCCTAAGTAATTTCATTCAGAATTGATGGTGTTTCCCTGAGTGGTGCCTTCAAAGTGAGTGCCTAGCCTGCCTCCCTGTTGAGTACAAATGCGGGTTAATCCCCAGACACGCGCTCATTTTCTCTTTCCGCATCTAATCTCAACCGCCCTGCTCTTCTAAGTGCTCAGTTTCTGCAGACAAGCCTATAAAAAAATGTCAGCGCGCCGTGCCTGCTCGAGGTCATAAAGAAGCTGGAGCGAATCACTCCCTGGTTACCGTTTAATGTCCCCTCTAGGTGACTGCTGAAGTTTCTTGTTTGACACTCTTCATTACCAATACAGAACTTTTCAATATATACGCAAAAGCACGAGAGGAGAGAAGGACATGTTGCAGCAGACATACAAGTGTACCGTATGGTCTAAGGTGATGCTTTGCAAAATTCAAGGAGACAAGATTGGTCCCCAAATTATTCTCTCTCTCTCTCTCTCCCTCTCTCTCTCTCCCCCCTCCCTCCACCCACCCACACACATACCCCTATCCTGTCTATTTATCAGACAAATCTGGAAAATTCAAAGCTAAGGCAAGAGAAAAAGATAAAGTCAAGAAAACAAAATTCTATTACTCGGCATTCCTCTCAGTTCCTCCAGGTCTTTTTTATATTCAGATAAAGATGTAATCAAAGCACATCTTTAGACAGGGAGAAACCAATCAGTTAGTAAATTACAGAGGCCCTCTGCAAAGATAAGGCCTTCTGAAACCAGGGCTGGCACTAGCTTGGTATTGGCTGGGCAGCTTTCTGTGGGTTTTCAGCAGACCTCACCTACTTATTCAGCTCACAAATTGATCTGCAAAATCGAAACACACCTGATAACGGGAAAACTAGAGGGGGAAAATCCAGCTGGTTCCTCTTTCAACTTGCTCTGCCTGGGAAGATGTATGCTGGGTTGTTTTAATAAAAAAAAAAAAAAAAGAGTCAGCAATTTGATTTGGAAATTCTTTTATTGCTGAATGTGGTTGCAGGTTTAAACTAAAGAACATATTTCTGCTAGAGACATTTGCATGACACATCCATATGCATTAGCAGCTGCACGTGTTATATCATCAGTTCCTGGGAGCATTTATCTTCCCTTTCCCCCTTTGTCTTCCTCAAAGGAAGTAGGTAGTGCTTAGAGCAAGCCATCTAGACATGAAGGGTTCCTCAATGGCCCTTCCTCCTTTAGGCCCTTAGCCCCAGTTGGCCTATAACAACCATTTTCTTTTGCAGACTTCGGAGTATTTGAAGAAGTTAACCTCCCTGGTTACTTGTTAAAAAAATTAAAATAATGGATTAACAGTGTGTAAAGTATGATAAAATAGTTATCCAGAGAAAGGGTCCTTGGAGGTCCAGCTGTGTTCAGTGGAAAATAGTGGTGGCATCTGCTGATTTGCTTAGTAGTTCTGCAGAGCAACTCTCATCAGAAATTCTTCAAGATACAGCTCTCCATTTACTGCTATTAATGAAGATAAAACCTTGGGCTCATGGTAGCTAACAGAATTGCTCGTGTCTGAGAGTAAAGCAATAGAGGTGGAAGATGTTTCCGTCGCTCTGTGCAAGGGCCACCGCCTAATTTCCAAGCTGTTGCCTGACCTCAGCCGCAATGTGTCCTGAGTTCCGGTGGGAAGAATCTATGCTGTCAAGCTGACGACAGAAGAAGACTGGCTTCTGATTTTGTCTGATTCATTCAGGCTACTTTTCTTTCAAAAACAAGAGAAGCATACATTTTAATGTTGAAGCGATGAGATGTGTAAGAACCCCCAAACCAAGAGACTGAATGTACGCACACATTTGTAGATCTTCTCATTTCTGGGCAAAGCCAAGTGCTTTGTGGGATCATCTCAGGGTTACTTGAATCATGCACAGGCTTCTGACCGAGTCAAATTTCAAAGTGAACAAATAAAGCAATGGAAAACCAGCTATCTCTATTAGGAATTGTGACAATGACCAATGCAGGTATCTCTTAGCGATCCTAGGGCTTCTACTTTTTTCAGTCAGAAGGTAATTAGTAGGCAAACAAAGACATGACAGTAATAGTAAGATGGTACCTTCTATTCCTTAACATAGATGGCACTGATACACGAGGTTGTACAGCACATATGACATGTAAACATGCACAAGTCTAAATGATGATCTATTTTTTACATCCTGTTTGCAAATACTTCCAGGCTGGTGATCTGACCTAACCATGAATTCACTAAGGTCCTGCCATTCAGCAGTGTCCAAGCCATCGATGCATCACATAATTGAATGGCTTTCTCTTCTTGCCCTCCTTTGAACCAAAGTTACCTGACTTTTAAAAACTTTTCTGTTTTAGGGCCTGCCTGATAGCTCAGTGACTAAAGCGCCTGCTTCAGCAGAGTGCACCAGCCAGGGTTGGATCCCCAGCATGCCATGCTGGCCCCGTCCCTGTGGCACTCTGAGATGGCTGGTGAGACTGGGCGTGGTGGCGCAGGCCTGTAATCTTAGCGCTTGAGAGACTGAAAATAGGAGAATCACTTCGAGTCTGAGCTACACAGTGAGCACCTGTATGTCTTATCCTAAATTCATAAAAATAAAATAAAACATTATACTGTTTACACCCAGTATGATATGGATATAAGTGAAAACAGTTGATTGATATTGTATAATAGAAAAGTTTTCCAGGTTCATTACTCTCTATCACTGAAATCTCAGTGATTTCAGTGATAAGCAGAACACCCTATTGTCAAGGTCAGTTAGCTGAGTTGTTTAGATTAGCATGGGATCCAGAGGTAATATTGTAGTGTGTTTATATTCTAGACTTAGGCCACATAGTACATCTTCCCAAACCCTGGCTGTCTGGTAGAATCACATACCAGAGGGGCCAACCAAGAGTGTGGATGGTCTACAAAAATGAAAGAAAAGGCAGCGTTTTTTAAGTGTATGTATCACTTGGGGCATTTAATGCAAGAGAGAGAAGGAAAGAGAGAAAGACAGACAGAGACAGAGAGATGGGAGAGAGAGAGAGAGAGAGAGAGAGAGAGAGAGAGAGAGAGAACATGCCTACAACCTAAGTGAAATTCCTCTGGAAAGACTTACCAGAGAGCAGGACCAGAAGCAAGCTATGGTCAACGGAGGCCGCAGCAGGGCTCAGGCTCGACGGGGACTCTGACTGTGTCTGCCTCACCCTACACATCCTTCCAGCCCTTGCACCAATGACACTCCTGCTGCAGCATGAGTCCACTTGATCTTTAAGAAGCAGAACTTACTTGCTCTGAAGCAGCATTTTGATATTAAACATTTCTGGATGTATTAATGGTATCCATGGACTGAGGATGTGGGGGAAATTTGAGAAAATTACTTACTTGCTTATGCACTTAGTTCTTGATTATATTTACAGAATTATTTAGTTTTTCCCTCAAAGCCTTTCTTTGTCATAGGACACAACATCATAGGCTATTTGAAACAAACTTAGACCACAAATTGCTGCAATGTGTAAAGCTTCCTTCACCAAATCAAAAAGTAGAAAGAAGCTCTATTACGTCAGTACTTAATTCTATGGTCACTTATCCATATTTACCAAGTCTTAGCAGCTCATGTCAGCTCACCAGTGGCCTGAAATTTATCGCCATCCAATCAAGTCAAAAGCCTGAACGAACAGAAAAATCAGCAACTTTTCTGCTATCTGTCCAGAAATGGGTTACAGGACAAACCACTGCTCTTCAAATTGGAGAGGAAGGCGGTTCTAAAGAATCACAGCATATTAGACTAGAAATCTAGGAGTAGAAATCTGTGGGAACCAAACCAGGCCAGGAAAAACCTAAACTATAATTGGAACATTGTTGCCCGCACGGCATGGACACTCTAAGCTCACTCCACAAGAGGGAATCCATCATAGGTGGGCCCTGTGCTCATCTCACCCCAAGAACACCATGTTTTCACGGTGCTGGTCCTACAAAACCCCTGAATATTTACGGTAAAAAGATGGGGAAAGAACCAATTTTGAAGCATTCCAGGGCATCCTATTCTTTCTTAACATGGCTGGCCCTCAGAAGAAGCAGTGCTTCCAGTCTTGGAGTTTAATCTGGGCCTAATCTACTAGCCTACCAGAGGGAAGATAAAATCCTGACCCTGACTCTCTCTTGCCTTCCTAACAAGAGAAGAAAGGCAGCTGGACTCCCTGTAACTGTCCTGTCTCCCCTGAGGGGGGATAAGGGTCTGAGAAGTTCCTGTCCTGTTCACAGCCAAGGACACAGGGTCTCAAGACCCAGCCAACTGCAGTGGGGGATGGGCCTCACAATGCCCCTCCTCAGCCACAGGAAATCCACAGTAAAAGTCCCTCCGTTCCCAGTTCCTTTACCCAATGTGCGCAGTCCACCTTCCAATAAAACATTTTGGAGCATACTAAAGGACAAAAATGGTTGAAGAAATCACAGAAACAGAAAGGCAGGTGGGACAGGGATGTTGATATTCTTAGACTAATAAGATCAATATGCTAAGGGCTTCTGTGGAAAAATTAGATATTGTGCATGAGCACACAGGATGATGCAAATAGAAATGCAAACATTCTAAGAAGCAATAAAGAAGGAACTGGAGCGAGCATAGCAGCAGGGGAGACCTGCCTTCCACAAGCCCCTTAGTAGGCTGGACCTGGCCCAGAAAAAAGTCTCCAAATTTGGGGATATCTCAAAAGGATCTTCCAAAGTTTAACTGTCAACAGAAAAAACATAGAATAGCCAAGAACTGGACCAAGTGCAGGCTTCTGTACACACATTATGGAAACAAAAGGAGATGATAAGAGGAAACAACAGAGGGCATTGTCTGGAGCAGAGGTTTCCTTGCACGAGATGACAGGGTCTGGAAGGTGGCAGAACTCCGAGCAGGACTAATGCCTACAAAACTCTGTCTACACATCTGGTGGTCAAACTTTATGAAAACAAAGGCAAAGACAAAAATTTTTAAATAAGAGAGAAATAAATCTTATTATAGAGGACCAAAGATAAGAATTATACCCAATTATCCTCAAGATCCATAGTAGCAAAGAAAAGTGGATGCAATATTCATTGTTGAGAAAAAAATACCCACCAGCCTATAGTTCTGTACCCTATAAAATTATCCTTCAAAAATGAAGGAGAAATATTTTCTCAAATGGAAATTGAGAAAATGTGCTATCAGCAGCCTTATGGCACAAGATGTGTTTTTAAAAGTTCTGCAGAAAGAAGAATTATATAGGCAAAAATCTTGACTCTACATAAAGGAAATTATTCAAGACAGAATACATTAAAATAAAACAAAGTCTTATTTTTCTTATTCTTAATGAGCCATACATTTTGTTCAAATAATAACAGCAATATATTTGATGATCCTGTATACACATAGGCACAGGATCTTATGCACTTGCATATGTAAGAATGAATGGCAGCAGTCATTCTAAAGATAGAGAACTAGGATTAGGAATATTTTGTTGTTATAAAGAACTCACAATAACTGTGAAACATGTTATTTAAAAGTATACATGAGTTAGTTATAAATGTGCATTTCCAATTCTAGAACAATTACGAAAACATGTTTTTTTTTTTAAAGCAGTACAATAGATATGCTGAGAAAGGAAAGGAAAGGAAGTAGTCCTACTTAATATTCTCAATTAATCCCCAAAGGGAGGTCTAGGGGTATAACTCAGTGATACAACAATGCCCCAGCACGTAGTAGGCTGGTGTTTGCCCCAGCAACATGAAAATAAAGCAGAACAAACCTATAAAAGGCAAAATGGAGTAGAAGGAAGAAAAGCAGAAAATAATATTAAGAGAAGGATTTTTTTTTTTTTTTTTTGGTTGGCTCAAGCTGCCTTCATGGCAGGTCTGGTATGGCATGTGGAGCTAGGGATCAAACTGCAGTCCACCATGCCTGACTGAGTTTGCCCAAGCCCCCAAAAACAAGTATTAAGGAAGTGAGGAGAAAACAAACCTTGGCACATATAATAGATAGAAGTCAAATGTATCAATAATCAACAGATCATTTATGGCCTAAATGCAATGATTAAAAGCGAGATTAAGAGCAGGTGTAGTGGCCCACGCCTATTAGCACAGTGCTGGGGAAGCTGAAAACAGGAGGATCACCACACGTCCAAACTGTGTAGTGAGACTCTGTACCAAATACATAAAAAAGATTTTTAAAAATTATATAAAAAGGCATACATAGATAAACACTTAGAGAAGTAGAAAAAAGACTCATTGCATTGGCACTATTAAAAAGGAAGTTAAAAGAGGGATATTAATTTCAGAGAGCACTGAGTTCACTGCAAGGAAAGTTGCCAGAAATACAGAGTTGACAAAAAGATTTTAAAAAACCCCCAAAATACAAAGAAGCCTCACATAATGATAAAAAGACAGTAAATCCAAGAATGGCATAACAACCTTTAATGTGTATGTATGTAACAACATAGTATCAAATATTTGAAGCAAAATCTTATAAAACTGCAAGAAGAAGGGCTGGCCAAATAGCTCAGTGGATTGAAGCACCTGCAAGCAGGCGCAGGGGCTGGGCATTCAATCCCTGGGCCTGCTGTGCTGGCCCCGCCCCCAGGGCACACTGAGATAGCAATTGAGACTGGGCATGGTGGCACACTTCTGTAATCCCAGCTCTTGGGAGGCTGCAAACAGATGGATCACTACAAATCCCATCTAGTAGTGAGACCCTGAACATCCTGTAGACTCTTTCCTAAAATGCCAAAAAGAAAAGAAAAAAGAAAGGAAGGAAGGAAGAAAGAAAAGAAAAGAAAACTTAAAAATGATAAGGAGAAATTTATTACTCTATAGTTATATTTGGAAACTTTAACACTGATATAGCAGAAATGGGTCCCTACGAGGCAGAGCAGCAGTCAGCACTCAGTGGATCCCAGTGGCTTCATCAAACAGCTAGACATAATCAACATCTGTAGATTCCCTACTTTGCCTGGAGCAGTCACCAAAAGAGATTGTACCCTGGGCCAGAAAAGACACTTCAAACATTAAAAAGAATAGAGTGTATACAATGTCTGAATTCAGAAATATTGCATTTAAGCCACAAGTTAGTAACAAAGATAACTGAAAAACTCAAATACTTGGAGGTAAAATATCACACCTCTGAGTTCAATATGAGTGAAGTGAGAAATTCCAAGAATACTTAAAAATATTTTGAACTAAATAATAATTAAAATGTACTGTATATTTGTGGGCACCAATGAAAACATGATTAAAGAAAAAGTTATGGCACCAATGCATATAAAAAAAATGTCTGATGGACATATTAAGAAAGAAGGGATATCTAAAGTCAATAACCTAAGCATCTAATTATGGAAACTAGCATATGGGAGACAAATTAAATTCAAAATAACCAGAAAAAATAGATAACAGAAATTGAAGTAGAAATCAGCAAAATTGAAAATAGGAAATCAATAGAGAAAATCAAGAGAACCAAAAGCTTGTTCTTTGGAAAGGTCTATAACATTGGTTGCATTTAGGTGTGCTAACAGAAGAGAAGATACAAATTACTAAAATCAATAAAGAGGAGAAACCATTACACAACTCTTGCACACTAAAATGGTGCAAACCAATTCCTTTAGAGACAAAATATGACAAACACACACAAAGAAATAGACAATCTGAATATGCTTATATCTGTTAAATTCAATCAGTTACTATCCTTCCAGAATAGAAAACACCATTCCCATTTGAGTTCATGGGTTGAAGGAAGGATACAAATGACATTTATATCAATTTTCTAATCTTCTGTCAGAAGATGATAGAAGAGTGAATATTCCTAATTCATTTTATGGAGCCAGCATATCAGAACCAAATAAAGACATCAAATAAAAAGTAAACCATGCACCAATAACTTTTATCAACTCATATGCAAAACTCCTTGAAATGTTATTAGCTAATAGAATCCAATATTGTATTAAAGTATACCACAACCAAGGGGTGCCTATCCCAGGGAGGCTACCTGAGTGGCCAAGGCTGCAGCGTGGGTAACGACAAATCCAGGTGAAGATGAGGAACAAAAGGAATTCTCATTCACAGACTGTGAACAGGAAACATGATACAGTTCTTTTCGAGGATGGAATCTGAGTTTCTTAACTATTAAAATTATTCTCTTCAAAATTAAAATTCTTCTCTCTGACCGAACAATCTGGTAGTCATGCCGTCGATACTGAAGGAAGCTGGACATTTATGGCCACACCAACATCTGCACGTGGATTTTTTTTTTTTTTTTTTTTTGGCGGAACTGGGGATTGAACTCGGGTCCTTGTGCACATGGATATTTATAGCAGCTTTATTCTTTTTTTTAATGCACTTTACTAGTGCACTAATATCCCATGACGAGAAGGGTTATTTTGGGAAGGTAGTGGTGTATTGCGCAAATTTTAGTCATTTCAGCCTCTTTGCCAGCCCCAGCTGTCACTGTCTTTTTCTCTTCTCTACCTCTTGAGTGCCTGTCCTCACTCTTATTTTACGTACGTACGTATGTATGCATGTATGTATGCCTGTATGTGTGTATGTGTATTTTAGGTTTCTCACTATTAGAATTTATATCTGGGTGTCACCCAAAGCCTCCTGTGCCTGCTGGTGGGATTCGTGGGAGGATATTGCATTATGGGGGTGCGTTTGCTTCGGCATTAGGAGGAGTCTGGTCGGAAGTACCGCAGCACTGGAGCCGTGACTGGAAGGGCTTATCTTCCTCCCTGCATCCACCCTTTACTCTCTGCTTCCTGCCCGCCATGAGGGGCGGCGCTTTCCTCCACCAGGCCTCTCCACTGTGCTGCTTCTGCCCGGAGCTCGCCAATCACACATACTTTTTTTTTTACTGTTTTTATTTTTTTATTATGCTACCTGTTGTATTCAAATTAGTTGTTCAGATTACAGATATAAGCATGCAGAATTGGTCAAAAAAATTAAAAACAATTTAAACATTAACTGTTCCTTTCAACAGACCAGTAGAAATCAGCAGTCCTGTTATCCAATAAAATCTTTTTTTTTCATTCCACAGATCGAGCGCAGGCCCTTGCACTTGCCAGACAGTGCTTATGTCACTGAGTTATTTCCCAGCACAATATACTTACAATCAAATATACTTGAATCAAAATAAGTTTGTCCTTCTTTAATTTGTTGATGTGGATATAGAGTCCTAGTAACAAGAAAATGACTGAGACACCCATACTAAGAAAATGTGTGGTATTTCGCCTTCTTCTTCTTCTATTTTCTTTTTCTTTTTCTTTTTGGCAGAACTGGGGATAAAACTCAGGTGCTTGCACTTGTCAGGGAAGCGCTTATTCCACTGAGCGAGCTCCCTGGCCCTTTATTTCGCCTTCTGAATCTGGATAATGCCCGCCACGTGATGCTTTCTGGTGTTGCTTACTTTCCAGCAAGTGACATGAGTCGGTTCTTCTCTGTCTGAGTAATGCTCTGTTGTGCCTGTGCACCCCCATTTCTTTCTGCATTCATCCCTTGATGGGCACTGCGGCCGAGGGGAGGAGCAGCCCAGCAAATGGAGAGGACGTCTGAGACCTGCTCCTCTGGCAGAGGTTCACCACCCTGAGAATACAGCGACACCGCTATTGTTGAAAGGCCCCTGGCTTGACCATCTCACTATCCAAACAGCAAAGCTATGTGGGAAAATCTGCTCAGTGTTCGTAAGTTCACTCGGTAGTTGAACCGAAAATCCTTCTGTAGAACATCTGTAGGGACCAAGAGTGAGTCATGCATTGTGTTCCCCACAAACAAGAAGCAGAAATGCTTCGTTCTAAGCTGCCACCCAGACAACATATAGTGTTTGTGTTAGTACATTAACATACTTGTCCTTGTCAGTTTTTGCACTTTTTTTTGCATAAAATATCATAACCATGGCTCCAAAGGAAGTGAGACCAGCAGTAAAGTTTAGAGGAAAACTGCGAATGATGGCAGAGTTAAGAAAGAAATCATTGAGAAATTTGTGAATGTCCTGGAAAAATGAATTTATAGTATGATTTTGGAGCTTCAGAACTAATTATTTGGTTTTCCATTATTTCTTATGGGAAAATATGTTTATTTCTCAAACCTTTTGGTGTTCAAACATAAACGTGGAAAAAACTGAATTTGATAACCGAGGTATCACTGTATGATGTGATACCATTTAAACCATCTGTATGATGATGATTTGTATGATGCCTTTTAAAAATTAACCCCCATAAAACAAAGAATCTAATAAAAAAGGGGAGCAAATGAACGGGGTACATGCTTCCCAAAAGTTGAAGTCTAAGTGGCCAAAAAATATTTGAAATAATTTTTAGCATGTTTTGCCACCAGAGAAATGTAGATTAAGCTACACTGAGAATCTGTCTCACAGAACTTTAAGATCAGATATACTCAAAGAAGTCAAAGCATTAGATCCCCATCAGAATAAAAGACTCAAAAAAAGGGCAACTAAAATAAATAAACACCTCTCAGAAGAAGTACAAATGACTAATGGATGCATGAAAAAAGGCTTATGATCTTTAGAGAAAGGCAAATTAGAACTCTGAGATTCCACTTTACTCCAGAAAAAAAAAAAAAAAAGGAAATCACCAAGAAATCAAATAATACCAAATGCTGCAGAGGCTTTGGGATAAAGGGACCCTCTGTATTAGTGGTAAGAATATCATCCAGTAAACCACTATCGAGATTCCTCAGAAAACTAAAAAATAGAACGTCCACAAACAGGGTAAACAGAGGCAATCCCTGTGGAAATCCATGTGGACATCTCTCAAAAGACTAACCATTGAAATACCAGCTGGCCCAACCCTACAGCTCCTGGACATACTCCTGATTCAAGATCCACATGCTAGCGAGGCCTGCGTTCTCCTGCCTATGGCAGTGAGACTCAGAACAGCTAAGTAGCTTTGTTCTTAAACAGCACAAATCGGAAGCATCCGAGAGATCTTTCAGTAGGACAGTGGATAAAATGCGGTACACCTAGACAATTAAATTATTATTGAGTGCTACAAAAAGAGGAGCTATCAAGCCATGAAAAAAAAGATAGAAGAAACTTAACTGCATATTACTAAGTGAGAGAAGCCAATCTGAAAAGTCTTCATACTCTGATTATAAGACATTCTGGAAGTAGAGGCTACAAAATGATCAGTGGTCACCAGGAGTTGGAAAGGGACGGGCGATGAGTTTCCAAGAAATTGGAAATATTCTGTGGAATACCTTGGTAGTGAATTAGGTCATTATGCCTATGCCAAACCGAAGTACACAGCACAAGTACACTCTACTGTAGAACGCAGGCTTTGGACCCGTGTTCAATCCCTCGTACTGCATGTTGTACTGCCCCCGGCCCTGAAACTGGGCACGGTGGCACATGTCTGCAATCTCAGTGCTGGGGAGGCAGAGACATGGGGATCTCTACCAGTCTGAGCTGCATAGTGAGACCTTATATCAAACAAATAAATAAATAAAATAATTTAAAACACTTTAAAAGGTACTAGTAGTATATTCATTCTTTTAGGCTCTAGGTCTTGCTGCTTAGAAAAATCTTTCCACAAATTCATGTTATTTGTATAGCATAGTGATGAGGAACTGTGAACATAACTCTGTGAAAACAGTGCCATGCATAGCATAAATTAGTATAAGAAAATCAATTCTGAGAAGTACTTATAGGACAGAAAACAACTATTTTGGAGGATTTTAGGATAATGTTACATGCAGTGGCAAAATGACTGGGAAAGAGCACCGCGTTGTACAGCAGCCTTAGACCGCATGTCTCAAGGAAAGCGCCTTAAAGCAAGTTAACCTTCACAGACATTCACATTACCTCAGATGCAAGGAGGGACGTTTGCACTGAGCTCACTTTGGAAACCACACTCCCTAGCAGGCGTACCTTCCTACTAGCCAAACTCTGCCCCCCAGAGCATAAATCCCTGGTTGACTTCAAGAAAAAGCAGGCTGTGGTCCCAGAAGCAAGTGTCACAGAGAGCTGAGATTCACCCAGCAGTGAAGGGTTAGTTGAGTTTTGTATGCCATCTTTCATGAGCTGTGAGATTTAATCCTCAGATCTGGACATAATCTTGACATTGCATCAAAACCAAGTTTTGAATCAACCACATTATGAACGTGGTAATATCTCCTGGGACTGTAAAACACTGACTTGGGTACTCCTTTCCAGGTTGGCCTGTCTTCCTGCTCCTGTTCAGACTGAAACAAGAATTTCTTAATGGCTACAAAAGGATTATTTAGGAATGAATGAATTTATTCCATGCACAGGGATGATTTAATATTAGCAAAAAGATAATGCAAGCAATTATACCTGGTGTGAAGCGAGGAGATTAACTTCTTCATAATGTGTCCTAATTATTACATTAATGTGAAAATGATCCATTGCTGAATTTAGAGAACTGCCTTTACACCTTTCTTTCTTTCTTTCTTTCTTTCTTTCTTTCTTTCTTTCTTTCTTTCTTTCTTTCTTCTCCTCCCTCCCTCCCTCCCTCCCTCTTTTCTCTCTTTCTTTCTTTCTTTTTTTCTTTTTTCTATGCATCCAATTGTCAGATCAGACTAGATGGAAGCTGTCTCCTCGGGGGTGGGATTCCAGCAATAACTGCCAACAACACCTGGCCTCTTGCTTCACAGTGCTAGTTCTCCAGAGTCCACACCTCATGTTGCTCTTTTTTTTTTTTTTATGGTCTTTTTGAAACAGGGTCTCACTACTCAGCTTAGGCTGGCCTTAAGCTCACTTTGTAACTCAGGCTGGTCTCTAACTCACAACAATCCTCCTGCCTCAGCCTCCTGAGTGCTCGGATTACAGTCGTGTTGCTCTTTACCAACCATATTGCTAAGCCCTTGCCGCTGTCCAGACCTACACAAAGCTACAGCGAAGAGGATTCTTCCCTCAGCAGACTGGGTGTCATTAGCTGTTTGCTGATTACTGGGCAACAACTTTGCTTTGTGTCTTTCCTACTCTTGGTCTCAATTTGGTGGGGCAGAGGTTGGAAAGTAGAAGTCATGCTTAAAATCAGCTGGGAGAAGTGGTTTCCAGAATGAAACTTTAACAACTTCCCATCCTCTCATCTGTGGGCGTACACTTTTCCCCTTACACTTGATCCCTATGGTAACTATCCCTTTTGGCTGTAGCTACTCAGGTTCCCTGTTTAGTTCTTGTAAATGCACTGTGACTTAAGGACTCTGCTCACAGAGCAGACCCACCTCTAAACCCTCTGGAAGTGTGTTTGTGACAAGAGAAGGCCAGGGAGGGCAGGAGCTGGCGCCCACTCACTGCTTCACCTCAGAGCTGGGCTTTCCAAAGACTGGGCCTTAGACGCTGCTCTGGTCTGCGTCACTCTGGCTTGGAAACTCAAATGGAAATCGGTGAGCACCACTCCGAGAGAGCAGGACTGTGCCCCTCCTCAGGGAGCCTCGTGGGGCTGGCTGCGGTTATGCAGCAAAGGTTTCCTCAGCGGACCCAGCCCAGACTTAGCATAGAAGACAACAAATCTCAGTGCTGGAATTTAAATTAAAAAACTAAATAAGGAAGAAGACAACGACAGAAGAGGGATGCCTCGTGCCTTTACACAGACTATCGACCTTCCAGCGTGCATGGCTCACATAGTAATTAGGACCTGCACTGTAATCTTGTCATCCACACACTTGGCTCCAGTCAATATCTCTTTATTATATACATTTTTAATCATGTATTAATAAACAAGAAGTTTGTATCTTATTGATGATTGGATTATGTTATTGACTCTTGCCATGCTTCCATACATGGCTTCTGTAAATATAAACAAGGTCAAAATGTAAAGATCACACAAAGTGATTCAGAGATGTGGATTTGTCTTTCCACAACGCTTTACATCGTTCTGGTAGAGATTGGTTCTAAGAAGGGAGGAAGAATTTTGAAATTGTTTATCAGTTAAGTAAGTGAAGGACCAGGCAATAGCTCAGCTGCATAAGCACCCGCCTGGCAAGCATGAAGTCCCCAGTTCAATCCCCAGTACCCCCCAAGCCCCCAACAACCACAGCTGAGTGAGTGAGCCTGAAAAGCGTAATGTAAGAACTGTGCTCCATGGTTACGGTACCTAATGATTGCATCCTAGGGGTGGCGCCTGCTCTCGCTCCATTGTGTTGTTGCGCCAGAACATGGAGAGCGGTTCGCTGTTCCTACACTGTGGTTGTGTTTTGTTGAAAAGGAATTTGGTCTAGGCCACCTTAAGAGCTTTGATGGCGCTTATAAAGAAATAAGGCCTTGACAAATAGGAAAGGCTCTGTCTGGGAACATGGACTTTACCTCTACATCTGCCACAAAAGGACTAGGATTTGTCTCTCCCAAGGCCGGACTCGGTGCGGAAGGCTTCCCCTCCACTTCCTGTACCCCTGGCCCCTCTGCAGTCCACAGTGCCGCCCTTCTCTGGTGCAGAGAACCCGGCAAACTGCACAAGTCTGCGGGTGGGAGACCCGGGGGGGGGGCACAGTTCTGTGACTATTACATAAGTTATAGGCAATTGTTTCACCCATCTCAAAAGCATCCTGCTCGTTCAGTGCTCTTCCCTCTTCATGAGAACCTCTAACTGTTGGGGACTTGGAGGAAACGCACTTCTCTGCACTCTGCCACAGTTTTCCCAATTACGGCAGACTCTGCCTGCTCTCCTCTGCCAAGCATACACCCAGGTCTCGCACTTGCTGAGGGCATCCTGGAATCTGACTCCTTGCTTCTTGGGTCTTTCTTCCGCAAGCTCCCTTTAAGTGTCCATTGCTTCCAAAGCTTGTGCCCTAGCCTTACTGCTGCAGTCTGGCTAGTTGTGCCGATGTCAAATGCTGTGTTTCATTTTCTATCATTGCAGGGTCTTGCTACATTGCTCTATACAGCTTCAACCTCATAGACTCCAACGATCCTTCAGCCTCCACCTCCTGTTTGAGCTGCCACACACAGAAATTCCTGGGTTTTGTTCATTTTATTAGCCAGCTTGGCCATGGCCAGGATGCAACACCTGATTCACAGTTTGAAGGAGGAGAGCTCTAATGCGGCTTCCGGTCTCAGAGGATTTGGTTCATGGCCCTCTAGCTCCGTTATAGAAACATTGTGGTGCAACACAGATGCTTAGCTCATGATGGCCAAAGCAGACAAGAGGAGGAGTGCCAGAGAGGGAGAGGAGCAGAATTAGATATAGACCCTGTGATCACACCTCCACTGCCACCCACAGGCACCCGGAAGTGTGCTTTACCAAACCAACCGAGTTGACATAATCAAATTTAGCCACTGCACTAACATACCATGGATCTGTAAGAACGCATGCAAGAGCAGCCAGGTGTTGATACATGGGAAACCTCATCTTATAGCTTGTTTAGAATGTGAAATCACTTCTTTACAAAAGGTTTTCAGAACCTCAGATCTATAGACATAGAAAGCTCCTCTCACCTACTGTTTTTGCTTACATATTATGTGATTGATTTTATACTCTCTGGATGTAATCCACCAACAGTTACTTTAAGATATTGGGGAGGAGAGATTATCCTTTTATTATTGCTGGAGTTATCTAATATTTTGGAGTTTTAATTACTTTTGGAGAAGGACCATTGGGGCTTAAGAGTATAAGAGGAGAAGCAGATTTACACTCAGCGATTGCTTTTTGCTGGAATGGGGAGGAGGGCATCCAAAGCCCAAATGCTTCTGTGTTCACACAAAGTTAAGTCCTGTCTTTCTCATGATAAAATGTACTCACATAACATTAATATTTCTTTGGAGCTTTTCATTTGCATCCATTAAATATGATAATAACACCTTATGCATATAATGATACACAGTTTTCAAAATTCATATTTATCATTTCTCTGATCTTCATAAAAATTCCATGACACAGGCAGGGCAGTGGTGATTATTTCTATTTGTCTGAGAAAGTTGCAGATCTGTGACACAAGGTGGCCCTTCACAGGAGAAGCTGAGGCCTGAGCCTTTGTGCTCCAACTCCCAGTCAGGTGTCACTGCGATTTGCCGTATAGTATTAGAATATGCAAATTGGGAATTGATTTGCCATATAGTATTAGAATATGCAAGTTTGGAATTGATTTTTATTTATTTGGTTCAAGGACCAACAAGCATGAGTGTTGGTAAATTTGCTTGGAAAAATGAAGTTGTTTTATTTTCATTTTTCTTCTTTTTGAGACAAGGTCTCCCCATGCAGTTCAGGCTGGCCTTGAGCTCACTTTTCAGTCTGGATTGTCTCAAGCTGGCACAAGATCCTCCTTTCCCAGCCTCCCGAGTGCTGGGATTATAGGCACACACCCCACGCCTAGCTAGAATTGCTTTTAATAGTAACGCTATCCTGAAAAACTCACAAGCTGTGAATGTGAGTTAGTGAACTATTTTGCCTTCACATGTGAGGGGAACTTTGAGACTCGCTCCCTGGCTCTCCATGATACATAGGCTGTTATTTCAGGCATTTTCACCTTGGGTCATGTTAGACACCAATAAGCCCAATGTGGGAGTGCACACTTGCTGTCTCAGATCTTGAGAGGCAGAGGCAAGCAGAATGCTACCCTGGGCTGTGAAAGGAGGTCAAGGCCAGCCTGGGCTACGTAGTGAGCCTCGGTCTCAATACAAAACCAAAACCAGTTAGGAACCAATAGCTAATTATTTTTGCACTGAGTATCGGACCCAGTGGGGTCACTGAGCAATATCTCAACCTCTTTTCTACTTTTAATTGTGAGACAGGGTCTTGGTAAGTAAGTTTCCAGCTTTTGCCCTCAGCCTCCCAGGTGCACACGACCACACCCGGCCCAAGAATGTATTTGTAGTTGGGGATAATTGCACCTTGGTTGAGCCTCATCGGTTACAATACTCCCACTGTGGGAAGCTTAGTTTTCACATTTATGATAATCATTGACAAGAGTTTTTGCCACCTGATCCTTATGTTTTATTTTCTTTTCTCCCTCTTCTTGCTCCTATCCAGTTATGTCACTGTTATGGTTTCTCTAGTTGTCCCCCCAAAATCTGATCTGAAAAATATTTTTCAATTTCTCATTTTTTAAGCTAAATTATTTTTTCCTAAGTAGTCTTTATAGGCATGTTTAGTTTTGTATGCGTGTTTGGTCTTTAAAAGTTCTTGGATGCAGTATTAATATTTTGTTCGTCTTTTGTGGCTATTCAGCTTACCCCAGTAATCAAACTCCTGTTCCCTAGGAAGCTCATTTTGGGCTTCAGAGTTGCTATCCAGGGGTCCACTGTGCCAGCCCCAGCCTCTTGGCACAACGAGTCAGGAGGGTCTGGGTTCCATCGCAGGCCAGCATGGGCAACTTAGCAAGGTGCTTCCCAAAATAAAATAGTAAGGACTAAGATGTGGCTCAGTGACAGAGTGCTTGCTGTGCACATGCAAGGTCCTAGGTTCAATTCTCAGCACTAGGAAATACTGAAATCTTGCATTAACTTGGGAATTCACAACTTCAGTTTTTACAGGGCCTTTTAAATCAGCTTTGTAAATAATATATGCTATTTTTAAATGTTCAGGTTAGATCTTCACTTAATAGTAACTTTTAAAAATGTATGTCACTTTTTGCAGATTTAAAATGGGCTCATATACAGTAGTACTCCTGTTGTTTTTTTTTTTTTATTTTGTTTTATTTTGAGGTTAGTTCTTTCACTCAACTTTGTGTCTCTGAAATTCACCTAGATTTTTGCACTATTAGTATTTGGTTCCTTTTGGTGGTGCTATGTGGATACCCAGTATTTGTTTACACATGTACTTAGTGAGGAATATTTAGGTTGTTTCCTGGTATTTTGTAGTCAAGAATGTTTAGTTGCTCTAAACATTCATATACAGACTTTTGTGTGTTTTTGTTCTTACTAGTAGAAATAAAACTACAGTCCTGGCATCAATAGTGGGTATTTTGTAAGAAATGGCCAAGCTGCTTTGCATAATGGCTGTACACTTTCCCAATCCATGTACAGCTTCCAATACATTCACATCTATGAGAATCTTAAGTTGGTGTCCAGATAACACATGGGTTTTAAATTGCAGTTCCCTTTCTACCTTACAGATGTCTACTTTTTTTGGATGTGCTTTGTTGGAAAGAATTATTTTTACCACTGAATTGAGTGTGTATGTCTGTCGAAAATCACTTGTGTTGATCTGTGTAGCTGCCTTTCTGGGAACAGCGCCCTGTCCTTAGTACTGTGCTTCATGGGGAGTGTAAGAACTGGGTGGTATGAGTCTATGTAGGTGTGCATGTGTGTGCATGTGAGTGTGTGTGTGTGTGTGCATGAGTGCACAATATTGGAGACTGAAATCAGGGTCTTAGCACTGAGCCAGGTCCGCAGCCCTATTTGAATTCCTTTGAGACAAACGTTGGTAACTGGCCCAGGCACAGGTTGAACTTCCCAGCCTCCTGTCTTGGCTTCCAGAGCACTAAGAAAGCAACATGTGCTAAATTTTATTCTTATTTTTCAAATGCTTTAGGCTGTTCTTTTGCCCTGCTTTTCCTTATAATTTAGATACAACTTGTCAATAGCTATAAAAGTCTGGCTACTATGTTATAGAATTGTGTTCAATTTGTTGATCACTTTGGGGAAATTCATCATTTCCAGACCATACACATGGTATTATCTCTATTTATTTACACCCTCTAAATCTATTTATTTAGATTCTCTTTGATTCAAACAATCAACTTTTTATAGCTTTGTTTGTTTGTTTTACAGAAGATAAAATACATGTTTTCTTATGCATGTTTTATACTTGGGTGCTTCATGTTTTGATGTGATATTGTGTAAATATTGTTATTTTTTATTTCTGTTTCCAATTCTTCATTGCTACTCTACAGAAATATCATTTTTGCATGAGAATGATTTATCTTGTAACTTTGTTAGGTTCACTTTTAAGTTCTAGATTTTAAAAATAGGGTTCTTGGAGGTTTTCCACATAAGCAGTCCTTTCATTTACAAACTATTTCACTTCTGCCTTTCTGATTTGCATGTGTTTTCTTTGTTTTTCATGATTTACTGCACAAGTAAGAATCCTAATAGCCTTCACTAAGTTTCAGGGTTTATGTTTTTAGAACAATACAATATGTACTTTTTGATCTCATAGGTTTCAAAGGTATTTCTTATAGATATCATCATAGGAAAATTTTCCATGGTTCTTATAAGGTAAGGCTTTTTTTTTTTCTTTTTCTTCCCTTTTTGCTTCTAGCCATTTATGGCACAGCTATAGTTTGTCTCTAGTTGTGACCCCAAAGCCCTATGCACTCATTGAGGTGGGCTTCTAGTATTTGTGATTAATTCCTAATCCCATACTGGGATTATGGGTGTCAGTGGTGCTGGGATTACAGGTGTGAGTATTATACCTATGGGTAGCCTGAATGCAATATGGGGAAAGGAGTTTGGCTTGCCCTCTGTCACTGCCACAGCCTCTGTTAATCCCTTTTGTTCTTCCTGTTTTACAGTTTTCCACCACCATGAACTGCTGTGCTCTGCCATCTGCCATTCTGCCTTGGAGCCAGCTGACTATGGACTAAAACTTCCACAAACTGTGAGCTAAATAATCCTTTTCTTCCTCAATTTGGGGTGTCAGGTATTTTGTCCCTGCAACAAGAGAAAATTAACTGAGACAGCCACCAAGGGAGACTATCTCAATATCTCTTGATTTTGTATTAAGTTTAAGCAGTTTCCTTTATTTCTCATAAATACTGATACATAGTAAAATCCTTTTAATAAATACAAATGGCCTTAATAAATCATCAAAGATCCTAAGAGTCCTAGGACTTTAGTAATTTGACTTTAAGAAGTTACTTTATCTCTTAAGAAGGCTAGGGTATTACAGTTTCTTAAAAAAATTATGATTGCGACACTTGCTATGTTGTGGAACACAGTCAGGCAGACTTTTCTGTAAGTAGAGTACAGGGTAAAGCAACATGCGAGGGCTGTGGAGCTGCAAGCTGGCAGAGGTCAGAAAGCATGAGAAGTCCAAGGAGGCCGATAGTGACACAGCTGGGTGAGCTAAGGCAAGCTAATTTTAGACTGTAAACTCTCAACAATCCCAGAGTACCTGGCTCTCGAGTGGAATCGAGCTGGGCTGTCTTGGAAGGGAGCAGGTACAATGTGAGAAGGCAGAAGATGACTCTTCAGTCCGGGGTGGTCGTTCACCAGCAGGGCTTCCGGGCCTGACGTGCATTCCCAGGTGCTGGGCTGAGCACTGCCTTCTGCCAGCAGGGCTCCATGGGGGGCACGGAGCTGGGACCCACCGGTCAGAGCAGCACCACCCAGGAGGAGGGGCAGTGCCTCAGCCCTCTCTATGGCTTTATCCTCTTCATGCAGAGGAATATGCCACTTCTTTTCCAAACTGATTTTTTAACTACAGACATTAATATTTGAAATAAGTCTTATGAGTTTCAAATATGTAGACTTATTGCAAGTTGAATAGAGATTTAAGTAGTGAATAACTGCTTTCAGGCTAAGGGATCTTTTCATTATTAACATTTCTGCAAATACCCTTCTCCCCAGAGAGGAAGTTGTTTACATAGAGTAGGTCGTTTTTATTTATTTATTTGGTGGTACCAGAAATCGAATGCAGGACCTTGCACTTTCCAAGGGAGTAGGTTGTTTAGAAATACACAGACAACTCATGTGGAATAAATGAGCAGGTATTTCCTTCATCTGAGCTCATTATTAGTTGCGAGCCAGGCATCTTGTACTTTACTAGTGCACGTGTGCAGTACCTAGTGACCACGCTCCTTGTGGCTGGCTGGTACATGTTCACAACCCAACTTCATACCTTTTCCTCACCCTCTCCTTCCCTTCCTGCCCTCCTTCTCCATCTCTTCATCATCCTCTGTGCATGGCAGGCAGAGACCAATCAAGATAAGAGCCAGAGACAGGCCATTGAACAGATACTTGGGCCAGAGTCTGATGCATTGTAGAGTTCTAGAATTCTGCTCAGACTCCCTTTTGCAGTCTCACTCCTGTAGTGCTGTGGTACTGAGACCCTGGAGCATTCATCACAGATTAGCTGTTTAAGATGCTTTAAAAAACCCTACTGGGTGATTAAATATGTCCCCTTTTCAAGAAAATGGTATTTGGGCCTGCGAGATAACTCAGGGGCCTAAAGCACCTGCTTACACAAGTTTGGGCAAGGTGGAGGGGCCAGGATTCAGTCCCTAGCACCACATGCTATGCCAACCGCACCTGGGCTGAGCAGGCCACACACAAAAGTAAGAATGAAAAAGTGGTATTTGTAGAATTGCTAAAAATACACTAAACCCCTTTCTGAATTCGAGTCACTCCCATCAGTGGTTGGGCTCTTGCAGCCTGCTAAAGGTCACCTGTGCAGTTGATGCATTCACAGTGCCATTGACAAATATAAATTAAGCCACAGGCAAGACAAGGAACTTTAAATTTAGGCAGTGGGCATAGAGTGGGCCCAAAGGGTCCATTTCCTCTAAATGAGGCTATAAAAACTGCACATGACCTAAGCATTCTTCTGCCCTCCAAAACAAGGCTCAAGATGCCAGTAAAGCTAAGAAAACCTACTACCTAGAAGCAAGCAGAGGATGGGGCAAGAGCCCTCTCAGATTCCCTTTCCTGGGTGCAGCAAATGTCAGTAAAGCACAGGATCTGGAGAGCCACTTGTCTGATAGAGTAGCTTTTCTTTCGTGTCTCAGATGAGAAATCTAAGATTAATACACACTCCCTCTGCTTCACGTACACTCTGATGGCCTGTTCTCATGGTAAAATATCATGTTGAAGATGCGCTGGTAGAAGCACAATCTAAAAAGACACAGAGTAAGTGCTCCCCTAGGGCCCTTGCTGAGGTGTAGCAAAGTGTGCCTTTCTCTGCAGTGCAGAAGCCGGGGCTACAAATGCACAAGGTGGATCCTTTCCAGAATTTACCCCTTGACTTGCAGGAAGAAGTCAGAGCTTAGTGTGCAGCTGGAGGTTTGAATCTCTTGGGAACACAGCTCCATGGCAGTAGAGAGGACAGGCAAGGCAAGCTAGCCCTCAACCTGCACAGCGTGTTCCTGCTGAAGGGCAGTCTGGGCCATCTGTGGTTAGTGGCTCTTTTCCCCAGGAATTTCGGAAGAGCATTGTGGTTTCCCTTCCATTAATTAACCATGGAAAACAAAATGCTCAGGTATTTTCCTATCATGGAAAATGTAGATCACTTTTCATAGTCCAAGATAAAACCAAGTGTCTGAGCACCGTTTTGCAAAGTGATGTTAAATGATAAGCAACCCTTGGGGCCCACGTTTGGGAATATTGGCTGAAACACTTAAACATGCTGCTTTCCTCCAGTGCTTTGCAGAGCCTCTGACAGGCTCGGGTGCACTAAGAAACTGTGGAGGAAGACGTGGTAGTCAGCGTTTCCAAGCTTACATGTTTTCCGTGTCTTGAAGAAACACATTACTAGGAAGGGATTTCGCCCCACACTCAATCCAGCCCATCTTCAGATGGCTGCCAGGAAAGCACCAGGAAAGCTGGGAGATCTCGTCGCCCCTCTTGGAGCTGGCCCCAGGGGACTGGGGCAAGGACCGGCCCAAAGGCCTCTTTGACCTTCGCTTTTCCACGGTGGAAGGCATGTATACCAATTGCTTGGAGTGGTTGCAGTGGATGGCACAGCCAGTCTGAATGAAATGACACACTCATTAGGGAATCGTCATTCCAAAGAGGCAGCTGGCCCTTCCTCAGTGGATTACAGACAGAGCAGTCATAAAGTTTTCATGAGATAGATTTCTTTGCCTTTTGTACCTTTCTTTACCTTTTTCTACCTGCTTTCTCTTGGTGGGTGAGTGTATGACGTTGCATCCCATGTGTGAACTAACCCCTTGTAATAATACCAGCAGAGATACCTGATTACAGAAGGTACTATACTTTACACAGAAGAAATTATAACTTATTTTATAAGGCCAATATAAAATCTCACATACAGAAGGAATATAGATGGCCAAATGTTTCTTCCCAGAGAAGTAGAATAGATTTTATATACACAGAATGCAATTAATATAAAAACTGTTATCTCTGTGTCTCCTCTCCCGCAAATCAGATGAACATTCCATATGACAGTAATTCAATCAAACCTGAAAGTTAAGATCATTCTGTGGATACTTCCATTGACTTACAGTTTCACATTTGACAAATCAGTTTTCTATGGCACGATCAGAACTCCAGAGAGCACACAGTGCACAGAGACCCAAGCAAAGTGGCACAAAAGCCATTATGTCGGGCGGGTGGCTGGTGCCATTATGTAGTTTGGCTAGTTTACCTCTCTTGTTCATTTGCTGTATGTGTGCGTGTGTGTGCATGTGTGCGTGTGCTAACTGTGGTCATCATACCTGTGTTTTGAGGATGCACAAATCAATATTTGAAAACATAAGAAATACAAGTTAGAGATGCTGGCAAGATGCTGAAGTGGGAGGAGATGTTCCCCGGGGAGGAGCCAGCCAAGGGCAAGGACCCCACCTGTCTCCTCCCTCTTGCCTTCACCCATCACACCAAGTGGCCTGTGGTCAGTCAGCAGCAGGACACAAGGCCAGGGCTGGACAGCCTTGCAGGGAGGTGCATCTGGTCCACTGAGTGAGAAGCAAGGACAGGCAGGAACGTAGGGTACAGCTGAGCTAAGTTCCAGGAGAAGCTCTTTAACCTGACTGTTTGCAGATGTGAGGTCTTACCAACATGGTTCTATTTTATCTGATGTGTACCAGGAATAATAACTGGACATCTCAGTATAGTGCCCATGTCTACACCAACATCTGTACTTATTTATTAATGGATAAATATACACATTTTACATATAGATACATAAATACACATCACATATATGGAAACTTATGGTACATATTTAGATAGATATTATGCATATATACATTTTCATATCTATATTATATATAGAGAGAATGATGTGCTGTAGCTAGATAGAAAGAGAGCTAGATAAATTATGCACACATTATAGAGACACATATGATACATGAAATCTACCAGCAAAAAGAGTTTTAGAGGAAGTGGCTGGATTGAAATAGAAGAGAATAATTGGAGCCAATTATACAAAAGATTGTCAGAGAAACTGTTTTCATATATAAAATGGTTTGGATTAATGTCTATAAAATATGTATGGGGCAGGTGAATGAAATGGGGCCTTTGTGGGCATGGTTAATGTTACAGGAGGCCTGGAGGGGGGTGCTAATCTGACCTACTGGTGTACTTGGGAGAGGGGAGGAGGCACTAGTGTTCTCTCTTGCCAGGTGCACGCAGAGCAAAGGCTATAGGAGGAAAACACCAGCAGGAGGGGGCTGTCTCCAAGCCTGGGAGGGAAGTCTTAGAAGAAGCCAGCCTGGACAGCACCCTGATGTTGGGCTTCTGGCCTCTAGAGCCATGGGAAGGTAGCTGCTTAAGCCATCAGTCTGTGGGATTTTGCCATGGAAGTCTGAGCAGACAGAGTACCCACTGCCTGAGATGGTCTTCCTTTTTGGTAACACATGCCCTGTATTTGCCTGATTTCTTTTATGCATTCTTAACACAGGCAGGGAGGGACAGTGACTGAGGTCTTCTCTGGGGGTGGCAGAGTTTCATTTCTTCTTCGTGGTTAAAAGCTCATTTTTGGCTCTGTGTTACCACGAGTGCAAAGCAGCCATCTGAGCAAGAAAACACTTAATTTTGTAATGTCTCTTCAGGGGACGTGGAACAGTTCTTTCACTAGAAGAAGTCATGAAACATGGCCAGTCAGCTCAGGGATGCTACAGGCTAGACAGGAGTTTTCACAAAGCATGTGTATAAATCCCATAGGAATGCGTGATATTGTCCCACGAATTTGCTGATGGAAGTATGGTGGATGCCGGGCCATTCCACAGCCTCACTGTGTCAGCTTCTGTAGTGCAGGATGGACACAAAGTCAGACCATTCTTTTCCACTTTGTGCCTCTCTATCCCCACCCTCCATGGATGGAGGGGTGCCCATGGGCTGAAGGATCTGGGGTTCACATGGTCTAACTTTTCCATGCATTGTGTGGTTCTTTCCTAGTTTTCAACAGTCTCAAAAGATAGGCCATGAAGGAAATCAAGGGGATGGATCCATCCTAACACTAGGGTGGAGAGCGAGGTTTGCTCCAGACTGCGTGGGAAGCGTCCTGCAGACATGGGACAGGGTTTCTGAAGTAGCCATAGGCATGGGAGGGAAGCAACTCATGTAAACTCTTAGACGCTATGAACACTGAGTGTAAGAGTGGAGTATAAATTGCCCAATAAAGTCCAAAATAGGCTTTCTTTTTTCAAAGTCCAGTAGAACTTGGCCTTAGACTGGTGATAACTTTCCTCCTAAAAGTAAAGCAAAACTCCCATGTCAGGTCTTCCCACCAGAATAACTGACTGAATTTGAAGTTGTTTTCCCCACCAAGCACACAACCATTGCATGCATACACATGCAAAGGTGGGTGTGTATAGACACACATGCACACGCACATGCACACACACACACACACACACACACACCTGACAAATTTGCTTCAGAAAGCTCAGGATATCTAAAGGGCTGTCTTTAGTTTGAAAGCTTAGTAGTAAAAAGTACAAACTTCTCCACAATATTCAATCCTCGTGTGAATGTCCAAATGCAGACGATGTGGATAACAAAGCTGCCAATCCAGACCACCACAAAGAGGCCCTTGACGAAAGTGTACCGTGAATTTCTGTCCAAATGGAAATCCAGCCTGTTCCTGCCTCCTCTCACCGACCCTTGGTTTGCCATGAACGCACCTCAACCACAGGGCTCTCCACCACCACCGCAGCTGCCACTGCCATTACCACTGCCACAGCCGTGCCACCTCAGAAGGCAGGGAGTGCAGCTGCTGATGCTGGTGTTCTCTAGGACAGCATTGAACTGAACTGAAGACGTCCCAGGGTCCCTCTGGAAGCTGATCATCTCGGTGGGGTAGCCAACCCTACCGTACAAACGCCACTGCCCCACCGGAGTGCGACTCTAAGCTTCCAGTGACTCACTGGGCTGAATATAAATTTACTCTGTGCCCTCTGCAGGAACTGCTCGCTAGCACCCTGTCTCTGGGCCTCCACCCTTCCTGTAGCCTTCACCTCCTCCAGAACGTCCACATCACCCGCCTTCATTCTGGAGCTGGAGCTCTCCTGGGGCAGGAGCAGGCTGTGGTGCTGTGAGCCGGAGCTCTCCCTCTCTGCACTCAGATCATGCCCACTGTCACCATGTCCCTTCCTTCACATGGTAAATGGAGACAGAAAGTGGCTCACCAGAGTGGCTGTGAGACGGTTCCCCATGGGGGATTTGGTTTGCATAGGATTTTTTTTTTAGTTTTTATTTTTTTATCAGTGCACATTTGCAGTACGCAATGACTGCTTTCCTCGTGGGAAACTGGTGCCTGGACATCGCACATCTCAACTCTGTGCAAGTCCCCTTCACCCCACTCACCCCTCATCTCTTGGTCCATTTCTCCTTCAAAAGTTCTATCTCAGTTTTCAATTGTCTTTTATTTTGCTCTTTCATTTATTTATGTTTTGAGTTCCTCATTGAAGAGAAAGCAGGCAGTGTTGGACCTCGGGCATTGGTTTGTTGCACCTGACATTGTGGTCTCGAGGTACCTCTTGTCCGACAGATGACTCAAGTCCAACTCCATGGGTTCTTTGTCCATTTATCTGCTGATGGACATACAGGCTGCTTCCAAGGGTTTCCTTGTATGAGTTTTGCTGCAATAAACATAGTACCTACAGATCCCTATAGTACGATTCATTATCTCCTTTTTTCTTTCTTTTTTGGTGAGGAGGTATTGGGGATTGAACTCAGGATCTTGTACTTTCCAGGCAAGTGCTTATTCTACTGAGCTATCTCTCCAGCCTTCATTAACTCTTTAGGGAAGACTCCTAGAAAGGAAATAGCTGCATCAAGCAGGATTTCAATTTTTAGAGTTTTTTTTTTTTTTTTTTTTTTTACAATTTTAAAAATAAAGTGAAAGTGATTTTGTAAAATGAATTTCCCCCAAGTCTCAGGCTTCCTACTTCTCTTAAAACAAAACAATGGCCTGTATCTCCTGGACCCACATCTTCCCAGAGGGACCTGTTGGTACAGGGACTGACAGCTCCCTGGGCACCAGCACTGTGCCACACAGCATGGCCTAGTCCAGCACTCACTTGGGGAGCAGAAATGAGTGCTTGAATAGAACTGGTCAGGTCTCTGCAGGCTTTGGGCCAATTGTAGGCATTGACCTTGTGGGTTTTGTTATCCACAAATACAGGGTGTAAACACACAGAAGTGATTGAGAGTCACCTCTTCCATGGCCTCTAGCCCTCTCCCAAACTCAAGCCAGGGTTCAAGCTCCCAGGAATCTGCATTTTCTTAGGGTGCCAGGCTTTGGGAGATCTTTGAGCCTGGTTTCCCACATACCTCTGACCACACCCAGCCAGAGCTGTGCTGGGCTGATTCCTAAACACAAAGAAGAGGTGGATGAGCTCCAGTCCTAGACTTTTCCAGACTAATAGCTGCTCTGTCCTCCTCTTTGCCTGAGAAAGTATGCAAGGCTGTATAAAAAGCCACACAGACAAGGCTGCATCCATTTCCAAGAATCTACAGTAACTTTATATACCATGGGGAGTGGAGGACTTGGCCACCCTCTCTGCTCCTTGATATTTAGTTCATTCAAAAGTGATGATCACTGTATTTCGAGGCCCCCTTCCACACAGAGATGCAGCATGGTGAGAAAGTGACCAGATGTTATGGTGATGTTGGCTCTAATCCTTTTTATTTTAGAGTATGCGCCTCATTTCTCTTTAGGGAAAAACTTGTTAAATGGAAAGATCTAGTCCTGTTAGAACTGGAGGAAAACAACAGAACAGTTATGGACAAACAACTTCAGCAAATTCCTTGGCCATATAGAAACTCTTTTAACCTAAATCTGAAGTCCCATCTTCTCTTTGTCACTCTATCAGAATGTTTTTAGAAAACCTTACATGTAGCTGAATTTTGGACTTGTATTTCCACCCAAAATTCTTCTCTTATAAATAATGGTAGTTAATGAGACAGACCTAAAATGCCCATGAATATTTACTTCTAGGAGGTATTAAAAGATATGCTTGAATGAATGAATAAAAGAAAGAAGAAATGAAAAGATTTTCACTCTGTTAGATTTTAGAATAACATTGTTGTAGAGACTAGTAAGTCAGAGGGAATTAACTCTCCCATGCCTAGTGTTCCAGTTTTGGAATGCCCATAACAATGGTACATAATAAAACTTTTGTCTCCTCAAATGCTTCTTGAATTTTTCTAGGTAGCATATATTCATTTCATGCAAAAAATCCAAACATTGTAATTTTGGGCATAAGTGAGTTGAGAACATAGTTTTACTAGTGATGACTCCATAATCTTTGCATTCTAGAAGACTGAAGAGGGCTGTGAGTTTGAATCCAGGCAGAGCAACTTAGCCCCTTAGGAGGACCCTGTCTCAATGATAAATATAGAAATGGTTGGGAGGTAGCTCAATGCAAAAGCCATGCACTCTGTTTTGGTACTGAAAAAAAATTAAATAAAATGCTATGATGCCAAAAATAATTTCTGTCCATTTATCAACCAACAAGTCCTAAGGAGCCCCTAACACTAAGAGACTCAAAAACTTGAATGACATTGTCCCTTGAAGTGGTTTAAAATTTATTTGGAGAATCACAACAAACAAGTACTCATAAAGGTGGTGGGTGATGCAGAATCAACTCTAGTTTTTTTTTTTTTTTTAATTTGGGGGGCAATGTTGGGGCCAAACACAGGTTTCACACCTGCCAGGCAAGTGCTCTGCCACTGAGCTTCACACCTGGCCCTAACCATGGGTGATGACTGTCCCTAATCACAGGGACTGCTCATGCCAGGGTGTCTGTGGGGTTCGTAGTCTCGCAGTTGGCCTTTGAACTGTGGTGCGGAGGTGATGAAGGAAGACTAACTCGCTCCAGCCACACCCGCTCCTCACATTGACCCTGGGAGGTTGGTCTACTTCCATAAATGAGAGAACAGCTCAAGCAGATGAAGCCACTCTTCGAGGCCACGTGGTGGAATCTGGCTCCAGTCTTCCTACTCCATCTGGTGCATGGGAGGCACAGAATAAGACCCAAGTTGGGCCGTGGGGTCCTGCTCCAACCTTCTCTCCACCATCCTTGTTTCAGCCACAACTTGTGTTTTACAGCTTCAAAGAGCATGACTTCAGATAATTTAATGCAAAATTATTTTGGGAAAACAAGCTGTTTGGGGAGGCAGGGAAGGCATGGTGGGCCATGGCTCCTTAGGACAACACAGAAGAGGAGGAACTAGGGATGCAGAAACCTGGAGAATGGAACCATGAAAGGGGGACAGATGGGGCCTGCCTCTCCACTGGTGGCTCCTATGGTCCAGCCTTTGGGAGGTAGCCGACAGGGACTGGGCTACACAGCCTTAGGAGCTCGGCCCCCAAGTCCAGGGAAGGCAGCAGGGACATCGGAAGGGAAAAGAGAGGCAAGTCCCCAGGTCTGCCCACTGGCTGCTGCTCAGAAGGTCCTGCCACTGGCAGACTCCTTCACAGCCTTCCTGATTCAGCTCAAGGGTCACCAGAGCCTGGTGAGAACCTCTCCTCTGGCCTTCATTGCCCCTAGCCTGCTGGTGGAGCTCACCTCAGGAGGCCACCCTTGGAGGCCAAGGAATGCTATTACCTTATTACAACCCATTTTTCAAGTCAGAAGATCAAACAGGTCTACCTACCACACACCAGATTTCTGAATTCTAAAATTTGATTTAATTTTAGAAGTCAAGAATGCCATAAGGAAATTTTATGGTTCTCTTTTATCCAGATTCACCAATTAATAATTTATCTTTTTTTTTTTTTTAAGTACAGGGTCTCATGACACAGACTCATAGCATGCCAATTTTGGAATGCCCATAACAATAGTACATAACAAAACTTTTGTCTTGTCAAATGTTTCTTGAAGTTTTCTAAGCAGCATCAAAAAATCCAACACTGTAATTTCCCGTTTTCAGCCTCCCAAGTGCTGGGATTACAGGTGTACGCCACCATGCCCAGTCTCTAGCATGTCTCACTGCACCCCAGGGGCAGGTCCAGCACAGCATGTGGTGCCCGGAATTGAACCCCAGCCCTGTGCTTGCCTAAGCAGGCACTTTAGTCTGCTGAGCTTTCTGGCCAACCCTAATAATTTATCTTATTGTGTATTCTTCCTCTGCCCATGACACACAAAGTGTAATACCAAAGTATGATGAATATTTCCATTTAAAAATGTAGCACAGGCCATTAATTCCAGTTCCATACTGATTCCCTTCAAAATCTACCCTCTCCCTTTAGGCCTCTGCATCCCGCACTCTTGCCCCTTCCTGAAGCAGTTCTGGGCATCTTCTTTCATCAGTGTCTTTTTGTGCTGCCTCGGTCGCCCAGTCAATGCAGGTCACTGACTGTTCATATCATTTTGACTTTGGAAACAAGCCAGAAATCGCACCGTGCCAGGTCTGGTGAATGAGGTAGGCGAGGACACCACAACGTCGTTATTTCAGAGAAATTATCGAGAATTCTGTTAATCAATCCAAGACCGCAAGGCAGCCCCAAACACATCCATCTTCCTCTTGGTTATTTGAGCGTCAGAGCTGTTGCATCATTTTCCCCTTCTTTGTGTATTTCCTAAGAACACAGATATCCTCTGATCCGCTAACACTCTAAAAGTACAACAGAATGTGACGCTCGAAGTCAGGAAGTTGAATAACGGTGGTGGACCGTAATGTTATTATCTAGTCCACAGTCCATTTGCAAATTATGCCATTTCTGCCAGTAGTGTCCTTCACGCCTTCGCTGCTCCCCTTCCCCTGCCCCGTGTCCAGCGCTGGACCCTGCTTTGTGATGCGTCACGAGCACCGCGGTGCCCTTCCACGGAGAACAGCTCCCCACCTGCCTTTCCACGCTCGACCTTCACAGCCTTGACGAACGCAGGACATGGCTCCTGTCCAGCGTCCTGCACCACGGCTCTCCGGATGTGTCCGTGTGATCAGTCTAAGCTCCTGCGTCTGGCAGGAAGCTCGAGGATGACACCGTGTCTCTCCCAGGGCCCCTTCAGGAGTCACACGCTGTCTGCGCTGATGCTGCGGATGTGACTCTGACCGTTGAGGAGGCTGTGTCTGCCAAGTTTCTACATTATGAGTTTACTATTTTAGGCTCATAAGTGATTTGTGCAAGATACTGTGAGACTGCATAAATGCAGACACACCGCGTCCAGGTCATTTTGAACTAAGACAATCACTTCTCCAAATGTGGCAAAAGTAGAAAGAACTGTAACGCCTGTCACTCCTGATCTCTTGGGCATCGCTGCAGGTTGCCGCCCTCCCCTGGCTGCTGGTTCTCTGGGAGTCGTTGCTGGGGTTGGGAGCAGTGTCCTGGGGAGGCTCCTCACAGGAGCAGGGAAGCAGCCTGTCTGAGTCCCAGTGAAAAGCTCAGAGGCACCCAGCAGCCCGGGGTCAGGCCTTGGGCAACCTCCCCTCTGGTCACCAGAGGTAGCCGTCCTTTCCTGTCCATCCCAGCTGAACCAAGGGTGTCACTCGCTGGCAGGTTTCTACAATCTTATTTACTTCTGAGGTCTGAGCGGTAGAGGCTGGCCTAATTATTATTGACCCAAGTCATTTTTCTTGCTTAGGAAACGATTTAATAGTATTAGGAGCCGAAGTCTGGTAAAATTGGAGCCCAAATCATCTTGTCCTCAGACCTTGAAGACTAATACAAGGTTAATGTCGCTGCCTTAAAAAAATATGTGACTATTCATAGAATTTTAAACTGGACCTTGCTCTCCTCTCCAGAGCTTCTGAACTATGATAATCACATTGAGATCTTTAAATCGCCCGTGAGTATTGGAACAAGGCTGCGAGGTTTTGCTTGTTCTGGCCTAGATGAGGACCTGCCTCCAGCCAGCACTGCCTAGCACTGCGAGCTATGGGGCTGTCTTGTCCAGCGAGTGGCACTGCCCGTAATGGAGCTCAGACTGACTGAATAAAGAAAGCAATTACTGGGAGGCTGTGGCACATGGGTCACAGATTCAAGTCCATCCGGGGCAACTTAGTGACTTAGCAAGACCCTGTCTTAAAATAAAAAAATAAAAAGGAGCTAGAGATACAACTCATTCTGAAGGCCCTAGGTTCAGTCCTTAGTAGTAATAAAAAAGAAAGAGGGAAAGAAAGAATTAAATGGTCTCAGTGTTATAGATTATCCTTTGCTGTAATTAAAATATTGCAATCTAGTTACAAAAAGAACTTAGACTGTAAATTTTTGGCTGAGAAAAATTATAAAATTCTATTGAAAAATATTAAAATAAATGTCTACTAATGCATCAGATTGTACTTTAGAGTGGCTTTTATTGTGGAATAATTGAACTCATGAGAAGGTGCCAAGACAGTCAGAGGAGTGTAACATGAAACTGGGCTGTCACCCCACTGTCTTGGGTGCCATCCCGCAGGAAAGGAGGCGTCATGCTCGTGGGGGTGGGGAGTGGAGCTTCAGGGCAGGACTGAGCCCTCCGCTCCGCCTCCTGCTCCCCCTCCCCCTCCCACCTCCCTAATCTTCCTCAAAGCGATCTCTGAAATGATGAGCAAAAAGAAATCTGTCCTTTGAATTGTGGGTGCCACTTATTTTGCCCAGCATAAAAATGTGACGCATGGGGCATTCTCTGGCATCATCCCCGAGCCCACTGCAGAGAGCACGTGGTCGAGCGCGGTCCAGCCCTGAGACCTACTTTGCTGCAACAGTGGTTAAGGTCCTGTCCGCTGCTGCGTCATTCGGGATCCACCAGATTTCATGAGCACTACATGTTGTTTATACTTCTAAGGAACTTCACTCCATGTACAGTTTCGCTCAACCATTGCTATGATCAGAATATAGACCTCTTCGGTCACCATGGAGTCTCTGGCTCTTAGAGTCACATCTTTCTGGCCACTTTCCAACTTTGCGATTAAATATAGGTCTCTTCATACTGCGTGTGAATTGGATCATTTGGACGGTGCTACACGAGGACAAATTTCCATCATGTCATTGTGTTACAGCTCAATCGTCTTAGTAATGTTTTGTTCTTTATTTTCAATATTCGATAAACATTTGTGTTGAAAATTTAGATGATAGGTGTTAATAAATGAATGTGCTGTAGAGAGTGAGATTTTCTTGAGAAAGCCTTTGGGAAGCGTATGCGGATGGGATTGGCTCTGCTCTCTCTCTCTGCCCGAGCTGTGGGCACTGGCTGGGATCTTTGCAAGACAGTAATTTTACTTTCTTTGGCTCATACCCAGAAGAAAGGCTTCTGGGCTCCTGGGGGTTTCATTTGTAACTTTTTATTTATTTTTAAATAATGGCTATGTTCCTCTTCTTTATTTTCATAGGTCTCTTTTCTGATCTCATGGTTTTAAATATCAGCTCTATCATTTCCAAATTTGTATTTCCAGCTTCCTGGAAATCCTCTCTTGTGCATTCAGAAGCATTATGACTTCACAGATGGTAGGCACACTCCTCAGAGTTAGCCCGACCAAAATCATTATCCCCAAACTTTCAAAAGACTGGAAAAGGCTGGTCAAATAGCTCAGCAGATTAAAGCTCCTGTAAGCAGGCACAGGGGGCAGGGGTTTGATCCCCAGGCCTGCCACTCTGGTCCCACCCCCAGGGTGCACTGAGGTTGCAATTGAGACTGGGCATGGTGGCGTGCACCTGTAATCCCAGCTCTTAAGAGGCTGTAAACAGGCAGATCACTACAAGTCCTACCTAGTAGTGAGACCCTGAACACCCTATAGACCCTTCCCTGAAATACAAAAAAACAAAACAAAACGAAACAAAAAAAACAAGAAAAATGAAAGAAAAGACCAGCGAAAGCTAACACACACTGTTTAGCGACACCACACAAAATAGCTCAAGCAAAATGCCAAGGTGCACTCTTTTTCTTTTAAATCAAGTTTTTTAGTAAGCCTATTGATCCTACTACACTCAGCTTGAGTTTGAGTGCTTTTGTTGTCTCTGCAAAAGAGTGAGGAGCAGAGGTTAGGAGCCCAGGCTCCAGGGTCAAGCGGTCGGGTTATTTATTTATTTATTGTGCTGGGGAGCAGCTGGACTTGGCCCTTCATGCTCAGCGGCATTCCCAGATCTTCTCATCGTTTATTTTCAGTCAGTTTCTTGCTATGTCACCATGTTGCCCTGGCTGAGCTTGAACTTGGAATTTTCTGGCCTTGCAAAGTGCTGGGATCATAGTGTACAGTGCTCTGCACATCTTTTAGATGGGGTCTTGCTGTGTTGTCCAGTTTGGCCTGGAGCCTGTGGGCTCAAGAGACCTCCTCACCTCCGCCTCTGGGGAGCTGGGGCTCCAGGAGCTGGGCCGGCTGCCCGCACTAGAGCCCTGCCCTGCTGCATGACGGTAACCCCCAGTATAGCTTCCTGAGCTTTCTATACCACATTTTACCTATTTTGAAAGAGGAGGTCAAAAGAACAACCTCCCTTGTGGAGCTCTGAGAGTTGAAATGAACACTTTCGAATGCTCCCTGAATGTTCTAAGGCCAGCGCCCGTTGTGGCGAGTGATCTCCCTGCCAATACTGCAGAGCGGAGGCTCCAGGACCCCAGTGACGCTGCCGCACATGAGCACCAGAGGATGCTGTGCCTGCAGATTCCGACGGGAGCAGCATCTTTTGTGGCAGTATCTTCTTGGCACAGCTTGGACCACTCCTTGGGTTCATATTTAGGCCTCTTTTCGCCTCACCTGAACTGCTGAAGCAGAGTCCCTCTGGCTCACCATGGGGCTTCTGCCATAGGCCAGAGGTGTGCCAGGGCTCCTCACCTGCAGGGCCTGGTGCCGCCCCCACCCTCTCTTCCTGCTTCTGCTTTCTCTACCTCTTGTCCTTGCAATGGCACCAGCCCTGGGCTGTTGCTAGCAGGCTTATCGCACCTCCTCCTCCCTTTCCCCTTTAGCCTTCTTTGACGTCCCTGCGCCCACCCATGGACCTCTTATACATCACAGTCCATCAAGGCACCTGCTTCTTGGAAAAGCAAACTGACTCAGGTCAAAAGGGGAAAATGAAAAGAAAAGAGAAAAAGAGAAAGAAACCTGGACTGAGGCATAAAAGCTGCCTCTAAGATGCACAGGTAGGTTATCCTGACAGCCTTTTCTCCAGGGAGCAGAATCCACACAGAACCAACATCAGGTAGGGGGCAGGGAGCAGCCATGAGGTCCAGAAAGACCTGAGTAATGGTGGGCGTTGCGGGGGTGAAGCACAGGCAAACAGCAGAGAGCAGATACGTTGCGGGCCTGCAGACCCCGATAAAGACTGGCTTTCCTGTTCATTGAGATGGGAGGCTCTTCTACAGTTATGAGTAGAAGACTGAGCTGATCTTGCATAAAAATTAATAAGCAGGGTTAATTAATTATTCCACCTGCTCTTTGGGGAGCTCAGGTAAAGTTGGTGTGGTTGGGAGGATGGTGGGTGGCAGCCCTGTCCCTGAGCAGATGCTCACATATGGCTCCTCGTCTTGAGGGTGCTGGGTCCTGTGAACTTGGCGGGCTTTCTGCTGAGAGCAGGTTCCTGTGCTCCTGACCTTGACCTGACCTTGGGGACCTTTTACAAAGTGAAGCACATTACCTTAGAATTTAGTGATCTAAAATGACATCCATTTGTTTCCTTTGTTCATATTGGGCATCTGTTGAATGGTTAATCTGGTCTCTGGAGCTCAGTGGGTCTGAATTGTGTATATGCTGGCCTCCTGTCTCCTTGGCCACTTGGCCAGGGAAGGAGGGCCATGCCACCCAAGCTCTGCGCTTCTGCATGAGGTCTCTCATCTTCCAGCAAGCCGCCCCTGGCTTTTTCCAACTGCGACCCGGCGGCCCAGGAGCACGGCCCAGCACACAGGACCCCGCCTGGCCTCTGTCATATTTGCTAATGTCCCACAGCTGTAGGGACCTGTCCAGTTCTAGGAGTTAGAGAAACAGACCGCAGGAAATGCCTAATGCAAAGAGGAAGAGCATTGCAGTCACATCCCGTGGCAATCTTGAGTGGCCACGTGGGCTCACAGAGTTCTGCATGATCCAGTGACCACCATGTCTTCAATGTCAGCTCAGGCTACTTGCTTTCTCTTTTTCTTTAAATAGGCTTTATTAGGGAAGGAACAACTGAGATGAGGGAAGGGAGAAAAGAAAGAAGGAAGAGAAAAAGATACACACACACACACACTTGGATAATTGTACTGCTGATTTCTGCTGGCCTACTGAAAAGGAGCAGTTAATGTAGTATTGCAACCAGTGTCGAATTTCTATCATTTTGTTTAGTGAAATTCTGTATCATTTCTAATGTTTTTATTTTTATTATTTCAACTCTCTTTTAAAAATAAGATAAACGGGTTTTATTTTCTGGAAGCTTCAGGTACCCAGAGAAAATAAAATGACGGAAGATGCAGGGATTTCCTTTCCCTCTGCATCCCTATGCCATAGCCACCTGCGTTTTAAATGTCCCTGGCTGCTGCCCTTTCTCGATAGACACAACTTTTGAGCCACCAGTCTTTCTATGATGTAACAGCTTGTTCTTGGTTCAAAGAGTCTGCTGCTCTGTCGTCTGGAATGTGCCCCCAGACGTGTTGAGGTGTAAGTGAGGAAAATGCATACACTCCAGGTGCACTCTGGGTATACGACGCCATGACTTCCAATACAAATTGTATCATGCAGTGATTACCACAGCCGACCTCATTAACACATGCTCCAACTCAGCTACGTGTCTGCGTGTGTTCAGAATACTGAGGATCCACTCTCTTCGCAAACTGCAGTATGCATCACATTGTCAGCCGTAGCCGGCATGCTGCCACCTAGCTCCCAGATCTTGTTCTGGAAAGTTCTTTCTGGGGCTCGGTGTGGCAGACCCTGCTTGCATGGAGGGCTCCTACCAAATGTGCTCTTTGGAAAGGGGCCATGCACTTCTGCCTGCTGTCACAGGCTCTGCTTGAATTCCCACCGCACTCACTCCCCTCTCCGCTTCTGCTATTTTGTTTCCTTGTTCATGTGAAGATTCTGCAAAGGAAAGCAAGTGCTGTGGGTTCCAGACCTAACTTCATTCGCTCCCTGGATGAAACTTGCAGACATATTAAAATAACACTTAATATTATATCATATAATTTTATATTATATATTACCATGTTATATAAATTATATTATAATTAACCAATATATTGACATTATATAATATGATACATAATAAAATATATGCTATAAATATATATTTTATGAATATATCATAATATATTATTTTATTGTATTACATTATTAATATTATATATTATATTAATATACAATATTATTAAAATAACTTGTGATATGAAGCTCTCAAATGCCAGGTGAAGTTCTTTCCTATTATAGAAGCTTCAACAATGGCCACATTCTAATGAAGTTTAACAATCAGTGAATGGATTCAGGCAATCTGACTTAAATATATGATAGAAGTATTAGATACTGTGTTTTTTTTTAAATAGGAAAACTTGTGTTGTAGGTACTCAGAAGAAAATTAGTCTTCTCAAGAGATTTGTGATCTAAATTTGTTCTCAAAAGATTTCCCTAGAGGTTGGGGGCTGCTATGGTTTGTGTCTAGCTGACCTCCAAGCCTCATGCAATCATGGGGCAGACTTCTAGAGTCTGTGATTAACTCACAATCCACTGGGATTATGGGTGTGAGTGCTGCTGGGAGTATGGATTGTGATTGCTGTTGGGATTATGGGTGTGAGTGTTTCTGGGATTATGGGTGTGAGCGCTGCTGGGATTATGGGTGTGAGTGCTGCTGGGATTATGGTTGTGAGTGCTGCTGGGATTATGGGTGTGAGTGCTGCTGGGATTATGGGTGTGAGTGCTGCTGGGATTATGTGTGAGTGCTACAACGAGCCTGGGTGACAGCCTGAGTGAAGCTTAAGGGAGACAGACTTGCTCTCTGTAGCCATTGTTGCCACTGCTCCTCCCATTTTGCTCTTGGTCTTATGCTATTTTCCACCACCATTAACTGCTGCCCTCTGCCACGTGCCACTCTGCCTTGGACCCAGCCAAATAGGGACTGTAACCTCCAGTAACTGTGAGCTAAATGAACCTTTCCTTCCTTCATTTTGGGTGTCAAGTATTTTGTCAGCAATGAGAGAAGAGCGCCTGAGACAGGGGCTGACTCAGATGGAGCCAACAGTGCCCAGGTCCCCAGTGAGTTGGGTGCAACACTAGAGCTGCTCATTCTTAACTTCTCTACTCCTGAGTAAAGCCAAGTAGCCATGTGCTCTACCGCAAGTCTCATGTTGGCTTCCTACCTTTTCTGATGGGTTCCCCTCTCGTGGATGTTTCATTTTTCCAAGAACCTGTTGTTATGAGTCTGTGTCCCCCCAAACACAAGTGCTGAAGCCTTAGGCCCACATAATGGCGTGAAGAGGTAAGGAGATCGGGGTTAAGTGGGGCTAACGGCTGGAGCCCTGATTATAGAATTAAGTGCCCTGATAGGAAAGAGAAAGAGGTGCCAGTGCTAATCTCTCTGCCACGTGAGGACACAGCAAGAAGCTGACCACGTGTAACCTGGGACGAGGGATCCCATCTGCACTCAGCAGAGGTGGCACTGTGTTTCAGACTTCCAGAGCTGAGAAACAAACTTCTTGCTTAAATTACTTAGTATGTGGTATTTCATTATGGCGGCTGGCGTGAAGACTTTCTTTCCTCCTTTCCTTTTGATTCCCTCCCAGAGCCCATCGCTGGCCCACCCGGCTCAGTGGTCCCTGTTTCCAGGGTTTCTGCTCTGCGTGTTCTGATTGGAGCTCACATCAGATCCACTCCTGCGCGGAGGCACTGTGGCTTCTTGATGAAGCAGTGCCACCTCCCCCCCTTCTGTTCTCCTTCATTAACTTCTCTTATACCCCAGGGAAATCCTCCTGTCTTGGTAATAGGAGGGGAACACCAGGAACTGCTTCGGGTATCTTCAGTCTTGCTCCTGAAGACCAATGTATACGTAGAGATAAACTCAAAAAGAGCCGATGTGGGAGAGAGGTGCTGTGTGTTGTTATCCCTGGGATGCTAGAGTACCATAACTGGGCTTTGAGTGCAACTACCATGCAGAGACACTGCTGCTCATTTTGTTCTTCTTCGTGCTTTCTGGCAGAGCATAGGACACTTGCGATTCTCAGTCCCTTTTGCGTCCAATTTGGTTTGTTTGGTCGAATGATGAATTTGTGGAAGTGGATCTTTTCACTTTTCAATCTGGTGCCAAGCTGGGTACAACAGGAAGGGGAAGAGCTTGACACAACTGAAGAACAAAATTCTCTGTGCACCATCCATCCAGAAATAGACAGTGGGCAGAGGAGGTCAGATGCTCTGCATGTAGGCAAGGAACCCTCAGGCCCAGCCGAACCCTGGCATCCTATTCTTGGTCAGCTCCTTGGCTGCGGCTTCTCCTCTTGCTCTTCTCCCCTCCTTGAGCTTGTGCATTTTACCTTCCAGGGTGTCTCTGTGGTTCAGAAGGATGTAGAAGGCACTGGCATCTTCAGGTTGTTCCTCTCTATAAGCTCCCACTCCACCACAGTTACCATAGTTCCAGGGTCACTTCCTTGGGAAACTTCCCAAACCCTCCTATCTAGATGAGTCCAGTTTTGATTTCTTGTTCACCTTCATGAATCCTGGAACAGTTTGGAATTACACCCCAATTTCCCTCCCACTAGAATCTTGAGTCCTGGTGCAGGTCTGTATTTTTTTTCTTTTTCCTATAAGCTCCCATATGTTTTTGTTCAATGAGTGAAGCCACTGACAGATGGACCAGCACTGCCCAGTGTGGTCTGAGCAGATCTAACTATTCTGTTTCTCTGCCCAGAGTGGCGAAGGTCACTCCTACACTCTTTTCTGCCCTCTGCTTGGAAAGACTCAGCCATGAGTTGATGCAGAATTCTGTTATCAAGGACCAGTTTCCAGGTTAAAAGGAGCAGAGTTCTGCACACACACACACACACACACACACACACACACACACACACACACACACACAAGAGACAAAGGAGCAAAGGAGACCACAGGAGACAAAAGCAGAAGAGCTTGACTTCACTTGTTTCACTCTGTGCTCAGGGAAATCCACTGCTGGACTTCCAGTGTCTTTTAATTGAATTTCCTGTGAAGACAGAATTGCCCAGGTCCCTGGCTCTTGGGGCGCTGCTCCTCAGGAGCCTGTAGAGAAGGATTCACCTGCCTGATCAAGTGTCCTATGCATGCCCTGAGACAGACATTGGACACCACCTCAGCCTGGGGTCACAGGCCTCCGGGGATGAGCTGCCCAAACCTTTAGCCACATGGCAAGAGAAACCACCAGCGGAGAGCCTGGACAGTCCTGTTTAGCTGACGCCTCTTGGTAGAAAACTAAAAGCAAGTGATTGCTTCCAATATCTTGGACATTTTAGAGGTTGACCAATGATTCTCTGGCTTAAAAAACCTCTAAAACCTGCCATCAAGATGAGGAAGGCCACCCTTTCCTGGAAGGTCCTTCATTTGACACCCATCCTCAGGCTGCCCCTGTCTTTCCATCTCACACCTGTGTGACATATGATACAACATTTATAAATGAAAGGAGCCTACCTCTTTTAAGTGGGATTCTTTAAATTTCCATTTCTGACAGTGCTACTATTTGCACAGGAGCTGTAATAGGCGTATATTTTGGAAAATAGTGAATAAAAACTGACAAGCTATCTGAGGAATCTGAATGCATAATTGATAGGGGCATAAATTAATATGATTAGGCCTTTATTGGGTGCAGAGGCTGCCAAGCCTACAAAAGGAGCCTGGGATGAATCCCAGCCGCGGATGTGGCACCGATAGACATCAATATGTAATGTGGATCAGCTCGAGCTTTCTCATACGGTCTGTGCATGACAGCACCAAGCTCAATTGAAATTTCTATCTTTTTGTGGCATATGGACAGTTTTGGTCAGTCACTTTTATTGCAAAGATGAGTGAGCCAAGTGATTAAAAAAAAAATCAAGGTTTCAGTGAAGGTATTAATGAAATTATTTTATGAAGTTAGGAAATAGGTGCTTGCCGGGTGTGGTGGCACATGCTGATAATCCCAGCACTCGGAGGCTGAGGCAGGAGGACTGTTGTGAGTTTGAGACTAGCCTGAGCTACAAAGTGAGCTTAAGGCCAGCCTGAACTACAGAGTGAGACCCTGTCTCAAAAAGACCAAAAACAAAAAGAGTTCGGAGATCCTCTGTGCTGTGACTTTTTGGCATATGCAGTAGGCACATTCAAACCAAAACAGGGGAGACAGCAGAGTTGGTCACTTTGGTGGAAGATGTTATTTCTTTGTAAAATCATTTCTGATATTTCAGCCTTTTTTCTTTTTCTTTTTTTGGCATAAGATAAATCCATGTCCTAATGACCGTAGTAAAAATGCATCATTGCAGAATAACATCTATAGCTCCAGAACAATGAACGTGTGCTTCAGCGAGACATTGATATCATCCCCGTTTAATAATATTCTTTACATACTGTTTTCCACTGTATGTTTGAGGTTGCAATTCCATAGCCAGAAACAGGAGGGTGAAATTGTGGGCTATCCAATGATGCGCTACAATTCAGAGGCCAAAGCCCTCGCACTTCTGATTTTCTAGAACTTTATCATTTCATGGCATATAAGACATTAGTCTCAGTTTACATCTGCCCTCAGCAGGGTTAAGGTTAAGATGGGGGAAGAAGCTCAATGTGATTTTGGGGAATGTTTGTGTACTGCAGTCAGAAAGGTCAGTGTGTTTTATGTACTTTGTGATAAAAGTGAGTGTTGATATCTGGGGACAGGACCATGAAAACTAATGGGGCATTGGAACTTTCTTGGTGACCTCGTGAAGAAATTTATGATCCTTTTATCACCCCTCATATGATGTCATAAAAATGATCTTTTAATTAAATGTAACAGGAAAACTCCGCACCCTCTCTGGGGTGTTTCTGGTCTTTGTGAGTTAACATTTTTAATGGCTTGCCTTCAGCACCAAGCAACATTTAAAAAAGTGTCCTAAATTCAGAGTTATGATCTGCAGCTCTAGCTATCAGAGACTAAAGAGGCCAAGGCAAGCGCTGACAAATTTCTTTCCGCAGGAAGGTGGTAGAGTAGTATGGAAAAAGAATTCAGCTTAGAAGAGACAGAAATGCCACCTCCTACATTCCTACTGTGTGCTAGACATTCCACGTAGGACTTCCCCAGAACTGTCACTTCACTTCCTTTAGCCCGCCTTCTCTGAAGAATCGAGCTATATCTCTGGATATGTTACTATTTTGTTAGATGCTCCTGGACACATAATCTTTTTTTTTTTTTAAAGGTGTGTGTATGTGTGTGTGTATGCATGTGTGTGTGTGTAGGGTCTCACTACACAGCTCAGACTCATAGTGATTTTCCTGATTTCTTCCTCCCTAGCGCTAGGATTATAGGTGTGCACCAAGACACTTGAACTCCATTGCCTTCTCAGCACACCCAGGGGCAGGGCCAGAATGGCACGCCTTTGCCAGGGATCCAACCCTGTGGATACATAATCTCGACTGCTTTTTTTCTTCCAAAAATGGGACAGGGGAGGAAAGAATTAGAGTAGGTGATCTCTAAATTCAGTTTTAAATCTTTGTAGAGATAGAATGAAGACCAATGCTTTTTGTTATGTGTGACAGAGGAATTGCTCATGGCCTGAGGTCAGCACCCTAAGAATTAACCCTGGGTTGGAAGTCACAAAGCACTGCTTGGCCCACAGTATAGGGATATAAGTGTCAGTAACAATACATTCAGCACAATTCTATTATTTTTCTTGCAAAGCGATGGCCACCAGTAATTCCAGAGGACAAATTTCACCCTGGCCTACTTTCTACTCTTGCTGGCCCAAGGGCCAGGGATATAGTTCAGGAGCACAGTGCCTTCCTGGCAAGTGTAAGGTCCTGAGTTCAATCCTTGATATCTCAAAAAAAAAAAAAGAAAGAAAGAAAGAAAGAAAGAAAGAAAGAAAGAAAGAAAGAAAGAAAGAAAGAAAGAAAGAAAGAAAGAAAGAAAAAGAAAAAACCGTGGGAGTGTTTTGCTGGCCCAAGTCCCTTTGCTGTCTGGGTTGGACTCTGATACTTTCCTCCTTGATCACTTGTACTGTATTTGTGTGTGTGTGTGTGTGTGTGTGTGTGTGTGTGTGTGTGTGTGTTACTAGAGATTAAACTCAGGACCTTGCGCATGCCAGTCGGTGCTTATGCCACTGAGCTGTCTCCCCGGCCCCCTGATCACTTTGTTTCCTGGGAAGCCCTGAACTCTGTGCTGCTGGAACTATAGACCTCGCTTATACTGACCCATCAGCATCTCCTTATGATCATACTTTGAGAAAAACTCCAAACTCTGTTGTTGATATGCATCTTATAGATACATCCAACTCATGCTCACTTGTCCCAATGCAGGTCCTCACACTTCTCCCTTGTTCTCCGGGTCCCAGCCGAGTTAAGCCACCTGGGGTGCTTCTCTTGCACTTCTGCTAGGGGGAATCATGCACGGGAACCACTGCCTCTAAGTCCACTGAGGGCTCAGCCGGGAGGGCAGTGATGTGGACCCAAGCCTCGGCCTGATGTAGCAGAAGCCCAGGCTCCATTACCGGCCAGAGAGACAGCCTCCAAATCCTGTGGCTCCCCAGCCAAACCTCCCCAGAAGATTGGGACGATGCAGCTCCCTTCCTCACGGGGCTGCTGGGAGGATTAAATAGGAAACATGAGTGAAGATGAGTATTGCCTGGCACTCAGTCAGGACTCAGAGTATGGAGAGGGGCAATGTCACAGTCATGTTTTCGGGGTCCTTCTGTGTCTCCCTGTGTCCAAATGAGTCCCATACCATCTGCATCCTCAGACACGTGCTCCCTGGGACTGCTGGAGGGTGTTGCTTCTGTCAGATACTTCTGGGTAGCCTGTGCATCTCATATGGAAGATTTGGGGCTCATCTTTGAGTGAATTCCTGAAAAAACAGAAACAGGCTGCTCTGTAAATGTAGGCGCATGTTTTCATGACCAGTGCAACTCAGGAAGGATTCCTTATGGCAGTTTATAGCACCTTTTCAATGTCACTTTTATTGGAAAGTGGGCTGAATTTTTTTCCCCCAGAATATGAGAAGGACACCCAAAGAGGCCCCAGGTCCACTGATGTGCAGGGCCCCCAGCGCTTCCTAAGAAATTGGGATATTTAGAGTAGGGTTTAGCAAAGGAAGCTGGTATCTGGGGACCAAAAGTGATGGCACTGTTTTGTTGTATTTAGTGCACTCCTCGAGTCTCCAGGCTATATTCTGTTTAGTGCCATTGTTGCGTAGCTGTTGGGGCTGTCTTTCCATCATGTAGTGTTGGGGTGAGGTTGGGCAGGAGGAGGAGACAGGAACCTCTCAAATCACAGGGGCCTAGTCAGAGTGTGGCTGGGTCTCTCTCTGGGGATGGAAGTGGATATCGTGGGAAGGGAAAGGGATGCAGAGGGAAGGAAATCCCTCACCTGTGATCCTTTCCTATGCAAATATCCATAGATAGATAGATAAATAGATAGATAGATGGATAGATAGATAGATAGACAGACATAGAGCTATACAGATAAATAGATGTTGAAAACATTCAAGTCATAATTCTTTTTCAGTATGTTGAATTTAGAACACTAATAATGTATCTTGGGGAATTTTCTATGTTAATATATCTACACCTTAGTTTTTAATCTTTTACGTGGAAGTCCAAAGAATGACTCTGTGGTGGTATATTTTATTTTATGTTTTGTAATCTTATGTATTTGGTACAGGGTCTTACTATGTATCTCAGACTCCTAGCAATCCTCCTGTTTCAGCCTCCCCAGCACTGGAATTACAGGTGTGCGACACCAGGCCTGAACTTGGTGATGGCTCAGCTTGGCTGGGGCAGGGCCCGCATGGCACATTGTACTGGGAATTGAACCCTGGTCTTTGTGCTTGCCCAGGCAGGTCTGAGCTATCTCCACAGCCCATGTGGTGGTTTATTAACCATAATACATTTAGTAGAATTTTGTGTTTTCTCCCCACTTTTGTGGGCTGAAGATTGAGCCCGAGGTGCTCAGCAGCTGACCTCCACCGCAGGTGGCTCTTTAGCTTTGCTTAGGAAAGAGGCTCCCTGAGCTGCTCCCGCTAGCAGAGAGCCTGCGCTCGCCCTACCCCAGCCCTCGGGCGGGTGGGGTCACAGGGGTGGGCTCCGCTGGCAGCTGCACCCTGTTGGGAACAGTGCTGCGTGGCAGTGTCTTTGCAGATGTCTCCCGGTGTGCGGGAATCCATATGAAATACTTAATTTCTGTATCGCTGTTTATATTTCAAATTTATTCACTTTTTTAAACTAATGTCACATAATACAACATTCTGAAAGAGTGAAAGCGGGTTCAGTGTCCAGTGCCTTTGTTCTAGTGGCGTACTTTCCTCCATGGAAGTAGCTAAGGTTACTATGTTAGTTGCCTCCTATAAGGGTTATTTTCTCAACATTCAACAAAATAATGGAGTTAATATATTTACATTTATGTATATATGTAGAAGTGTGAGCACATAGGTAAGCCTATAATCCTTACCTCTTTCTTTAAAAAGTCTACTTTATTGACTTTTCAAATATTTGAACATCAAAATACGAACACACACACACTGATCTGTGGCTTCTTCTTCCAGCCACACTAGGAATATACAACAATGCATTTCTAAAATCCAAATTATTTTGAAGTATAAAACCCACCTGAGCCCAGCAAGTTGTGAGTAAAGTTTTGTGGCTTGATTCTACTATTTTAAATCCTTTGATCCCAGAAATTATAAGTTTAACAATGTGTTTTATTGCTGTTTTATATTCAGTTCATCTTAGATATTGTCACATAATTTTATAAACAGCATCTTCAGTGTTTTAGTAGGTAAGAATAACTTCATCGCATCATGCTACTTTGTTGAAAGATTTAGCGATTTGTAGCCATTTAAGTTTTCACTAATATTTTGCCCTTATAAAAAAAATGCCCTAAGCAGTGAATGTTCAAATCAATGGAAGCATGCACTTGTATTCTTGTCGAGAAAGCCGCCGTTCTTTCTTCACAGACTACACTGAGTGAAATGTGGCTGCAGATCCTTTGTCATTTCTGACATCAGGAGTGAAGCCTAAATCCTTGCCCTCGCGTCTGCCCTGAATTTGGCGTTGGCCACCAGAATATTGAAAATCGCCATGGAGGCTCTGAAGCTGAGCTTTAAGAAGTCCTCAGGTTCTGCCTCAGACTGTGCACGTGCGCCCTCGCTGACCCCACACAGTCAGAAGCCTGCAGCCACAGAGAGGAAGCTGGAGAACAAGGTGAGCTGGCCATCAGCCCAGGGGACCACCCTGGAGGTGGCCATCAGGGCCGAGCACCTGCATGTGCATGGGAAGTCTGTATGGTTCAGCCTTGTCAGAGCTGCAAATGACACACACCAGCCACAGCACCAAGGACATTGCGGAAGGGGGACTCGCCTTTCTGCACCCCACGTTGGAAGCAGGACAGGTGGTGAATCTGCATCCTGCTAGGTGTTTGCATGAATGTTTAAAGCAACAACAAATATGTTTAAAATATTATCTGGGCATAATTTTAAGTTATGTTTTGTCACATATGGATTTGAAACATATTTTATATTTTGGCTATTTTTAATGAACATCTGAACATTCAATCGCTGCTCAGGTCTCTCCACCTCACTTCTCGTGGTGCATCTCAGCAATTCTGGGAGTCCCCGTCAGAAGGGGTCCCATGGTCCAGCAGCCAGGAGGTCTGGCATGCTGCTCTTCCCCGCGGCTGTCCCCCTGGCATGCCTAGGAAAGCCTCCCTGGAGCTCCCAGCACCCCACTCACTGCACCCAGACCCAGAGCTCCTCCCCCAGATGTCACATCTTCTGCTCTTATTGCTGAGTGGTAAATACTGGGACACACACCTAGGAAGGTGCGTAGGACCCACAGCTCCAGCACCCTAACTCTGTAAGCCAGGAAGTCCATGTGGCAATTAGAGTGTTTCAAGTGGGCTAGCTCAGTCCTCTCATTTTAGATCGAAGACAGCTGGTCCTGGAAAGATTGAGACAGTCATGCTGTGTTATAAAATGTGTCAATGGTAAGTTTACTATTAGAGCAAGGCTCTTTATTTCCACTGAATCCAACTACTGGGTAGCTGGATAATTTTGAATAAGCCTTTGCCGTGTTTCTGTTCTCTCACATAAAGTCTGCTATAGTCTCTGCATCCAATGAACTGGGCCCCTCTTGGCTTCATATGACAGAAACTCAACTGAGATTTGCTTACACCTGGTGGCTTAGGTAACTGAGAAGTCCGTAAGAGGGGGGATCTAAAGCATGGGGAGTGCTGTGGGCGCACTTCTCTCAGCTCCTGCTTTTGTCCAGGCAGCTCTTTCTATGAGGCAGGAAGAGAAGCACCAAGAGCTTCGGCTTCTAGTGGTTTTTGTGCCTAGCACTTCAAAAGAGAGTGTCTCCTGGTGGCTGGCCCAGGTCCTTCAAGGTCTCTGGTGAGTCACGCACCGTAGCCAGGGGCATGAGATACTCCACCTCGAGTCTGGCGAGTCTGGCGCAGGGGAAAGGCCACACTTACCACCTTATTTATGACTAAGTTGCTGGGACAATTATTAATATTTATCCCAGCCCCGTTCTACTATAAAAATGATAGAGCCTGGTACTTTGTTGGGATTCCTGGACTTGGTGGACAAGATTTCCTAACTAAAGCTTTGGAGGCATGGCACACTTGGCTCAGGTTTCAGATAGCTGCTCCGTTGTCTGCCTTTGTTTGTTTACTTTTTAAAATTTTTTTTCAATTTTTTATGTATTTGGCACAGACTCCCACTACACACCTTAGACGTGTAGTGATCCTCCTGTTTTCAGCCTCCCCAGCAGTAGGGTTACAGGCGTGCACCACCATGCCTGGACTTGGTCACCGACTCAGCATTCCCAGAGGTGGAGCTGGCTCAGCATGTGGTGCGGGGATTGAACCCAGGCCCCTGCACTTGCCTGAGCAAGCACTTAGTCCATTGAGCTATCTCACCAGCCCCACTCCCTTGCCTGGATGGGCAGGATGGTGTTGTAAGCCTTTATAGAGCTGGCACTGCTAGGGTCTGTCCCGCTTCCTGCATCAGTGTGCATTCTACGTGGCTATGAACAGCTGCCCTGACCATCTCTCTCCCGCATGCGAGGAGCCAAATTGTATTCAGGAGCAAAATGGTAATCTCTGTGGGTTGACAAAGTTAGCTTATGGAGGCATGATTTGATTAACATGGGATTCACTCATTTGAAGTGTGAGTCTCACACATTTTACTATTTGACAACCACCAAAGTCAAAGCACTGAATACTTCCCCACAAATCTCCCCCCTGTCTGTTCATTGTCAGCCCCTCTCTCCAGCAATGATATCCAGCCTCCTCTAATCCGTCTTCTTGAACTATACTTTTACCTACTGGAGAAATTTAAATACAAGAAATCACGCCATCTTGTATAGATTGCTTCTTCCACTTGGCACTGTGCCTTTGAGAATCTAACGTTGTTGTGCATATTTGTAGCTTCTCTGCCTCTATGGAGGAGTCTTATGCCATGTGGATACAGCACAGTGTGTTTGTGTGTTTGTGGTCATTGCAGGTGTTTCCAGCTCTTAGCTATCTTGAATAGAGTGCTGTGAACACTTAGGTAGCACTTTTTATATAAGACACATTTTCACATCTAGGAAGAGAATTATTGAGTTGTGAGGGAAACATATACTTAACGTCGTAGAAAGACTGCCAGGCTCCCTTCTCAGTGTGCTTGTCTTGTTTTGCATGGCTGACACGTAAGACGCCCACCACACATCTTTGCCAAGGCAGTGTTACCAGAACTAAACTTTAGCCACTCTAGAGAATGTGTGTTGAGATGTTATTGCAGTTGCCTAAGGGAGCCATTGCTCTGAGTTAACAGCACAAGCACATTTAGAGGCTGATTGAATATTTCTATATCTTTAGTGATGTGTTTCTTTGGATCTCTGTCCACTCTAAAGTCAGGTTGCCTGGACAAGTGCTTTATTCACTCCCATGGAATTTTGTTCACCTGAGGAGAGATGACTATGTAAGCTGTGTGGTCCCAAGGCAAAGGAGCAGAAAGCTGACAAAAAGCACTGGTTCTCTGTTGGAGGGAAAACACATTTCCTTCCTCCCCATTTTATTTCCTGGAGAGGCATTTCTCCTCTGGTCACACCCTACCTCATTCTTCATGCTTCTTCAGGGGAGTGGACTGGGGCAGTCTTGCCTGAGCAGCCAGGGCAGCGAGCGAGTGCACCGAGAAGTCCCCATGCCCTGGCAATGCTCAGCAGAGTTCTTTCCTTGTCCCTCTCACTGTAAGAAAATCCTGGCCTATGACTTTCCACCACTGCTCATTGGTAGACTCCATTCAGTTCAGAAGGTTCCAGCTAGCCCATTAGTGCTTGTACCAAGACTTGTCAAAGTCAGCTTTTCCAGAAAACACAATGCGAGTGGCTGTCCCCTTCCCAGTGTGACATAATGGCCTATGGCTGAGGCCTGTCATCATCACAGGTGTTGACCATACAAAGGAAGAGTGGGCAGGCCAGAAATGGGAATCCTAAGGCCACAATGGGAGTTTCACTACTGCCATACTTATACTATACCACCATGCTGAAGAACTGTCTGCACCCAAGACAAAGACATCTGGGAAGGCACTGGTTTTTCAGCAGAAGCAGGCATGTGCCAGAAAGTTAAAGATGGTGAAAGCCTTAATGGCACCCAGATGAGAAAGAGCCTAGCTTAATTATGGATTTCAGGGAGAACCACAGATTTGAAAATCAAGGCAGTGGAGTGTGTGGGAGAGATTCTGAGCTCCCCTGTGCATAGTGGACCTCTCTGGACCAAGCCCAGGCCCACCGCATGAGTGAGACATTTTGATGTGCTCTTGGGACCTCTCCACCCCTCCAGAGCCAGCCCAAGTCTGCTCTGTGAGAACTTCTGCTGCACTCTCGGGACTCCTCCAAACCTGCCCAAGCCCAGGCCAGGTAAGTGTGTGGGAGAGCTTCTGCACTCTTCTGTGCCCCCTGGGCCCCTCTAGATGCAGCCTGGGTGAAACTCTGCAGCTTCAGTCCCTGAAGAGAGACTAGGGACCAAAACCATGCAGCTAATCCTGGAGCAGAACATCTTGCCAGAGGGACACAACAGGTTCACCTCCAAGGGCTATAGCAGGAAGGAGCTGAGCACAATAGCCAGACCAAGCCAGGGACAAATGATGAACTCAAACTTAGTAGATATGCACCTGAATTTTAGTAGGTACTAAGATTATAACTGCACCAAAGCTCTACACCAAAGTTCAGAGGACAGTGCTATGTGAAAATCAAGACAGTAACAAGAAAACTTTTAGCACTTAATTTTCCAATTTAATTTATGTATTGCATTTGCATCCAGGTAGCCATTAGTTACTCTGGGAGTATTTTTTCCTCTTTGCCAACATTTCTAATACCCATTTTCCCCTTCATTCTATCATTTATGTATGTGTATAATTCTCTTCCTTATTTTGGTTCCAGAGAAATCCTGTAACATTTGCCCAAAGACATTCAATCCAAACAATTCTGAATGAGTGGCTTCTAGAGCTCCATGAGTCCAAGACAGAGTTTGGCAGGTTTCTAAGAAGTGGATTACAGAAGAGGACCCTTACCCACACTGGGAGCCCAGTGTCCTCCATGCCAGTGGCTCACTTCCTCCCCAGCATGGGCATCTGCTGACCAGAGCATTCTAGTGCTTCTTCTCCTGCAGGTCAGCTCCAGCATCTGGTAGCTCTGTTGACACCACCCCAGCCATCCTTTTGGGGCGACCATGTCTCCCCTAGCTTCACAATGCTCTCAGTTTATCCCTGTCCCATTGTATTGATCCACTGCTTACCTTCTACTCTCAAAAGCTTTTCTGTTTTGAAAATACATGGTGTGGTCATTCTATGATGCATTGCAAGGTACATTCCAAATTAAAATAGTACCACACACGCATGTGCACACAAACATGCACACACACATACACAGCAATTTACTAAGCTGAGCCCCGGTGTGCTGGCAAAAAATTCAGTTTTGACAGATTTGACTTTGTGCTTGGGATATGCCATTATGTGTTGGGAGCCGAGCCAAGATGGCGCCCGCTCCTCGCTCCCCCGCCCATCGTGTCTGCAAAGATGGCGCCCACATCCGGCTTCCTGGTTCTTGTTGCTGTACCAACCTCTCCCTTATTTAGAATAAGCCCGCCATTGCTGTAAGATCTACCAATAGTAATCGGCCACATGTATAATTATGATTGGTTTGTGAAATCTATATAGCTTGCATCACACCCAATAAATGCTTGCACGGTAGGAGCCGCGGATAGTGGACACATATAGAGGCTTGCATCCCACTCGATAAAGGCTTGCTGAACCCGTTGCTGAGTGTCTGAGTGTCTTCTTCCGCGGGACGGGAGTGGCGCCGGACATGCTTGGTGGCCCGTACGGGGACCCGGCCTGACCCTAATCGAGTGGAGAGGTGGTACGTACCTTCAGGTAAGCGGCGGCTTAACCTGGCCCCGGGTGGGCGCGACACCCTTGGGGAACCTGTGTCTCCTTGAGGAAGGAGAGTTTTCTGCCTGAAAAATAAAGGCGTGCCTGGCAGGCTACTGTGCCGATCGGGCTTCTTCCCCTTTTTCCTTTCGTTTTCGCTATGGGCAACACTCACAGCTCCCCGCTTGCCCTTTCCCTTCGTATGTTGCTGCTGAAGTCCCGCGGGCTGCGGTTGGATAAGAGGACTGTGACCTCCTTCCTTGAACACCTAGATATAATGGCTCCCTGGTTCTGGCGTACCGGGTCGCTAACCCTACCCTCATGGGAAAAGTTGGGAAAAGATATTCAATTTGCAGAAGAGGAGGGAGATATCGACCCAATGGTCCACCCCATCTGGGAGATGGTGAGGGCCTGTTTAAAAACAGAGGGTCCCCCTGAGACTCAGCCC
>PVKA01000384.1:0-47541 GCA_004027165.1 Ctenomys sociabilis
GGGCAGAGAGGTGGGGAGAGTGCAGATACATGAGCAGAGGTGGGGGTGGTAGTGCAGATACATGAGCAGCTGCCAAGGGAACCCTTCAGCAAGACCTGGGAGGAGAAAGTGTTGAGGCATAGCATTTCCAACCCAAGAGGAGTCATCTCCTACACACTGCAAGGTGAGCCCAAGATCTATTTTCTCAGCCTCTTGCTCCAATTTCTCAGGTGACAACACAGCTCAGAGAAATCATGTCTCACCACCCAGAAAAAAGAAATCAGATTGTGATCCTAAGTATGCCAAATCGACCCTTGCTCCTGGGCCTTCTACCTACAAACAGAGGTTTAAAGGTGGAGGAAAGGGCTTCCCAAGACACCTACAGACTACCTTCATCAGCTCTTCCCTCCCCCTCACTGGGCACACTTCAGCAGGATGCAACACTGTGGCATTTCCTCCCCAGAGCATCCAACAGGCTCTCCCATGACCTACCACCCTGCCCTCAACCAACTGGCCCTTGGCTGTCACCTGAGAGAGTGCCACACCTCATGCCAGTTCTCCCTTTCTCCACGCATGCCCCACCAGCCTCCAAGTGCTGGCCAGACCAGCCAGCACCCTGACTACCACAGTTATAACTCCTCACCATCCTGTACCTCAAGTCTGAGCTCTTTGTCCCCTCTGGGCCTAGCAACCACCATGCTGGAAGCCTTGTGCACACAGCAGTGACATGTCATTAGGAAGTGGTTTCCATACTTTCCCATCATCACACCCTATTATCTCCTGCACAGAATTACTATGGTTCCCATTTCCCAGAACATCTTGTGCCTTTGCTATTTTCTTTGTTTTTCTTTTCTACCTGACATATTCCTAGCCCTTGGAGGAGGAGAAGATCCAGAGCCACCATTACCACCACCACCACCACCATCACCACCACACACAATGCTGCTCTAGTCTCTCCATAGCTATGGAATTACAATCCTGTTCCCTGAGGACTCTAAGCCAGCCAGAAGGCAGAATGATGAAGGGACAAGAACTGGAAGCTCTGACCTGGGCTTCACCAGGGCTTGACTGCTTGGGAGGAAGGGGTGTATCATCACCTGTTGCCGAGCAACAGCCTGCTGGCACTCAGTAGTTACATGTCATTAATAATGGGGACACATTCTGAGGAAAGTGTCTCTGTGTAACCATCACAGACTAAGCGGTGCAGGGCATCCAGGCCAGCTAGTGCTGCCTATTGCGTCTACGCAGCAAGTCTGGACAGCAGATGACTGTACTGAATGCTGTAGACAGCTGTCCGGAGGCCATGGCGTTTGTGCACCCAAACACAGAAAAGGCACAGTAAAAGCACTAGATGGGAATTTTCAGCTCATCACAACTCATGGGGCCACACAGCATACACAGCCAGTGCTGACACGAACATCATTATTGATGTGTGACAGTATAGTTATCCCTCACGAATCAGGGATGTGTTGGCACTTCTGAGCTGGGTTCCTCTATGTGCCCGTGGCCAGCTATGGATCAGGTAGAAGGCCCTGTGGATCTCAGCAGAATCATGTTCTTCTTGGCCATCTCAGTCTGAGATGGTCAAGGATGACTTTAGGTGGGACCAGTGGGTCTGTCGTGATGGTCTCATCTGCCTGCAGGCTAGCCCATGCTTGGCCACCAAGGCCAAAGAGTCCTCAGGAGACAGAAGATGCCACCAGGTTTCCTAAGGGCCACGCTCAGTCTGGTGCCAGGTTCCTCAAGCCATGTTGCACTGGTTAGAGCAGGTCACAGAACCAGCAGAGCAGGGGTCACGGGTCAGGCGGGGGAGGTCATTTCCCAAAGCTCAACACAGGACTCATGTAGGGTTGATCATCTCAGCAGCGTGCTGCCTCAGCATTGGCCACATGGTGGGGCTGGGTCTCACCTCCTCCATCCAATCATTTTGTTTCATTTTCTTGGCACTAGAGACTGAAACCTGGCCTCACATTGAGTTATATCCCTAGCCCTTTTAATTTAATTTGAGACGGGGTCTCACTGAGTTGTCCAAGCTGGCTTCAAATTTGTGATCTCCTGCCTCAGCCTCCAGAGCAGATGACATTGCAGGGTATACCACCACACCCACCTTAATCTTGGGTCTTGTTTTCCTCCATCCCATCCATTATCAAATCCAGTTGATTCTTCTTCAGATTATCGGTATATCTGCTTTCTCTTCAGGCCAGCACCCATTGATGTGTATGAGTCTAGCCGGCTTCTTTCTTTTCCCCTGCTGGGGTCTGGATCATAGTACAGGGCATTGATGCCCCGTGTCCCACCCATCAACGCCCTCCATGCACTACCCTTAAACAGGATTAGCATTGCCACACAGTGGAGCCACACAGGAAGGGCCTTGGATCCTGAGTGACCACTGGGGATACAGCCACTAGCTGACCAGGAAACCCCTGAGCACAAAATACACATCTACTAGGGAAAACTGAGGTTCAGGGGCATGTGTGTGATGGCACAGAGCTCCTCCCCCACAGAACCACACCCCCCTCTCCAGTTATTGTAATTTGGGGTTATAGCCAGGGAACAATATAATACAGGACACACTTATAAGGTTATTTTATAATGAATCACCCAAAGAATCATACAAGGAGTGTAAGAAGTCTGTCCACATACTAAAGCCCAAAGAATACAGCTGAAGGCCTGGATTCTAATATCCTATGTGAGTCCAGCTAAAGACCTAGCACTCATAACAACAAATCTAACTAGAGGCCTAGAGCCAACCACATGTCTCACGTAGGCCTGCTTCATGGGATCCGCTCTGGGAAGGCTTAGCCAGAAAGTCTACGCCAGCAGGATAAAGGATCTGTGCTAACAGGCTGAGGGATCTGTACTGGAGCCAGGAACCAGAGCTCCCCTGAAAAGTACCATAGCCATCTTCAGCAGCAGTGGGGCCCCAAGTTCCTGTGAGGATGAGGAAAGCCAGGTTGCCACCGGGAAAACCAACATAACAAGCTTCCTTCGGGACTGAGCAGCGCACGGTCTTCCCCTCCAGAGCCAGGAAGAGGACCAGAGTTCTCCTGTCTTGGTTACTTTTCTCGCATTGCTGAGACAAAAATATCCGACACCCAAAATTAAGGAAGGAAAATTGTGGGGGGGTTTTTTATGAGAATATATTTATTGGGGAAAAGAAAGCTCCTGTCTGAGAGGACAGGAGGGGGTCCCTGAGCGGGTGGTCCTCTGGAAGCTGTCTAAGGTAGGTCTAAGGTGGTGGAGAACATGAGAACTCGCTTAGGTGAGCATGAGGTGATGACCACTCTCGCTTTTTCAGGCTGAAAGGAGCTATAGTTGTGAACCAACAGCTAGAAATACTCTCCAGAAGTTCTATCTAAAGGCCCTCAATAGACACCAACTATGGTCAACCAATGAGATCACAAGTACCGCTGCTCAGGTAAAATTGATTAAATTCAGTACGAAATGGGGAAGCAAGTCACATAGCAAGTGGGCATGAATACCAGGACAGGGTCTCTTCCTGTTGGGGTTTGGGTTAGTGACTCATCTGGGCTCTTTCAAGGTGATTCATACTTATTTAGAATATCAATCCCTGATGCCCATCCCTAGGGAAGTATGTGGCTGTGTTTGTTTCCTCTTTTCTCCTTAGGTCTGGCACACAGTGGAGGAGTGTCTATCCATAGTTGCAAAGTCACCTTATCTTCCATATTGCCATTGAGAGCCTGGCCCTGTCTAACTGCCTATAATATTTCTATCTAATTTAGCTACCTAAAGGGGCCAGAGAGATAGCTCAGTAGAATAAGGGCCTGCCTCACAAGCCCAGGGTCCTAAGTTCAGTCCCTGGTACCGCAAAATAAATAAATAAATAAAATTTAACGAACTAATGTAGCTACCTACAACATTCCCCCTCTGAAAAAGTAACCCAAACTGCCATGAGGGAATCATGGGTGATGACCACTCTCGCTTTTTCAGGCTAAAAGGGGTTGTAGTTGTGAACCAGCAGCTAGAAATACTCTCCAGAGGTTCTATCTAAAGGCCCTCAATAGACACCATCTTGGGTAAGCAGGACAGCTTTAAATCTGGAGGAGACAAACTAAACAAACTGTGATACATCCAAATAATATCAGCAGGAAAATTATGAATATAGTTTAAAAAACTGATTTTTACCAAGTAGCCAGTAATGACTTCCCATAAAAATGATAAAGATAGGGTCCAGGGGACCTCAGAATCTTATACCATTGATTTGATATCTTTTGAACAGCTATTGAGACATTAGCAGAAAAATCTGGAAGGTAATAACCTTTTTTAAAGACTAGTCAGAACCTTTTGTAGGTCCATTGGCAGAGATCTCTTAAATGTGCAGTTTAGTCTCCTTTGTTATCTTGCATGGTCATAGGGTATTCTCAAACAAACTGGCCAACTCTTATTACTGGGGGCACATGAACTATAGGACCTATGGAAAACACTGAGTACTTTCCAGTTTGCAAGTGGGGCCACTGGCTAGCTAACTACTGACATCTGTATGAGTATCTATAAAAATTTAACAGGCTTTCTCCTTATATTGACAGTTAACATTGTAAGGAAGTAAAGTCTTGTTTGGCTCACAGTTAGTGGAAGTTTCGGTCCATACTCAGTTGGCTCCAAGGCAGAGGGGCATGTGGCAGAGGGCAGCCATTCGTAGCAACAGAAATGGCTACAGAGAACAAGGCTCTCTCCATTGTGCTGCATTCAGGTGGTCGGCCCCAGGCTGGGCATAGCACTCACACCCATAATCCCAGCAGCATTCTCAGTACTGGATCACGAATCAGTCACAAACTCCAGAAGCCACTCCACGGCTGCATGAGGCTTTGGGGAGACAACTAGACACAAACCATCACATCCCCCAAAGTGAACCACAGTTGTTCTCAGAGACAACCAGTTTCTGAGCTCCTCTTCTGACAAGAACAACCAAGTTCATTAGAAAAGCCAGCACAACAAGGTCCTCCAAAAGAAGGGCCCAAGAGAACAGCTTCTAATAAACAGCTTCTTCATACAGCTTCCCTGACAGCTTCCAACAGCTTCTCCACTTCTGCCTCTTATGCCAGTATGTTTTTATTTATTTATTTATTTATGCTTGTATGTATTTGGTACAGCACAGTGTGTGGTGCCAAGGATCAAACCCCTGTCCCTGTGCTTAGTCCCATGAGCTATCTCACCAGCCCTCCCTTCTGCCTGTTACATCATTGATAACAATCATCAGGTGAGCCTCCCACACCCCGCATCACACTAGTTTAGTTCAGCTGGGTGTTCAAATTGGCCACCATTTGGCAGTCCACCACACCCATCCTCCCAGCTCCTGGCCCTGAGCAATGCTGTTTCCACAGGCCCTCGGGTGGACGCTGCTTCTTGTTTCTGGAACTCCGCTCAAAGGCCAGCACTTCAGGATATCTCCCTGGCTCCCCTGCCCTTCCTCCATTACTGTTTTGTTTCCAGGTGCCACCTACCACTATCTCAAATGACATTTTTTATTTATGAGAGGCCGTAAAGAATAGCTCCTCAGAACATAAGTTCTGGAACAAGATGCCCTGAGTTCAGACCAACCTCTGCACTTACTAGCTGTGGGTTTTGGCCAAGTCATAAACCCCACTGTGTCTTCACTGAGGTGTCAAATGGAGCAGTAATTAGATGACAACAGAGGTGAGAGGAGCAGCACCTGGCCCACAGTACGCTGAGGGCGAGTAAGGCTGGGTGTCAGGATGGGGTCACTGAGCACCTTCTCTTAGCTGCTGTGGGGTCCCCAGCACCAGCACACAGTGAGGGCTGAGAAATATTTGGTGGGTAAGAACTAATGATGGTCCTAAGTGAACACAGTCAGGTGACAGGTGGAGGACCTGAGGGCAAGAAGCAGCCCATCCTGGGGCTGCTGGCCTGTACAGGAGCCCACAGGGATGTGGGATGGAGGGAGCCCCTACATGGCCACAGGCAATCGTCCCATTGACGGGGCGGCTACAGGTGGCCCCAGCAACGCTCCTGGCCCCAGAAGAATGTGCTAGAGACAACAGGCGTGCACAGCTGCCACCTCCAGTACAGCCCACTGCCTGTGCGTGTGTGCACACACATGTCACTGAGCAGCGGACCCAGAGAGACTCAAGGGCCAAGGACTGGACACCCCCAAAGGGAGACACACACAGAAGCCACGGGCCACACCCCCAGTAGAGCCCACAGGACGCTCCCAGCACACACAGGCCACCTCCAGGGTCACAGGTCACACAAGTGTGCACCACACAGACACAGGCTGCAAGCAGGGCCCAAACGAGGCCTAGGCAGCTTGCCCACCACGCTTCACCCTTCCCCTCGGTCCAGCTCGGCAGCATGCTCAGGGTGTGCACATGTGCATGTCTGTGTGTACAGTTCATGTGTGTGCATTTGGGTCTGTGGCTGTATTTGGGTGTTTGTGTTTGAGTAAGTACATGTACCTATATTCAGGTGTTCATGTATACATATTTCAATGTGTTTGTGTATCTGTGTGCTTGCCCGGGTATACATGTGTATCTGGCTGTGTGTTCATGCATATGTGTGTTTATGGATAAAAGCACATGTGTGTATTTGGGGAGTGTGCACATATGGGGGGGTGTGCATGTGTATTTGTGTATGCCTGTGTGTGTCTGAGCTTATGTATACATGTGTGTGTGTTAGGCTGTATTTATGCACTTGTGACCTGGCTATTGCATGTATATCTAGGTGTGTGCACATGTGTGCACATGTGTGCCTGCATGCATGTGTATCTAGGTGTGTAGGCATGCATGCTAAGTGTGCTCTGAGGACTCAGGAGGTAAAGATAGGAGGAAACCCAATGCCATCTCTCTAGGGAGTGGAAAGGCTACTTCAAGACAGGTTAAACCTCCCTCCGCTCCTAATGGTGCCAGAGGGGGCCCAGACCTACCTGCTGGCCTTCACACTCCAGGGTCCCAAGGCAGCTGGGTGTTCTGACTGAGCTCAGCCCCACCCCTTCCTGCAGGCGCCTGGCAGTGCCCTCTTGAGACGTCAGCTGCTCCCCACTGGCCAGAGGGCCCCCCCGCCTCCTGCACTGGTCATCACTGCAAGTGTGTATGGGGGCTGAGTCCTAGAGGTGCGGGACCTGAGCAGCTCCAGGTCCCCAGCACAGTGTGTGGCCCCTGGAGGGGAGCCCACAGCAGCCCTGGCGCTTTCTCTATTCTCTCCAGAACAGCTTCCAGGGCCACTTTGACTCAGGTCCCCCCGGTGTTTGTGAGATTCCATTGGATTTCTTCCCAGAGCCCCAGCAGCTACTCATAAGTCCTGAGACTTTAGCATCTGCAGCAGATTCCTGAGAAAGAAATCAAAGAGGGCAAGAGGGGACCGCCCCGCTCCACACCATTCCCAATGCAAGGAGAAGCCTGGACTGGCATTTAAGCAGGAATCAAACAGGGCTCGAAGCGAAAGGGAGGAAAGGGTGAGTAGGACTAGGACACTGGCCCTGCACTCTCCTTGGAGGGAAGGAGGGTGCCCCCATATCCTCTTTAATAGCAAAAGTAACACATGCGCCCTAGTGTCCAAAGGAAAAGATGAAAATGTATCCGCGTCCCTCCCAAATCCTGACCAACGTGGGTAAGTGTGTCCAGGCATCTTCCAGTGACACAGCTGCTCTGCCAGGTGTTTTCTGACCTTCACTCTACAAGGAAACATCACACCCTTCACAGTGACGGTGTAGTTCACAGAGAGAGAAAGGATCAACACCTGTCCTGTCAGCCTCTTTCCTGTGGACACGGGAGAAGAAGAGACTGCATTTGCCAGTCCAGCAGCATGAGCACATCCTGACAAAAGCCCTTCAGCACTGCCCTTGCTGTAAGAGTGGGAGGGGGCATGGGTGGACTTCAAGCAGGGGGCAGACTCCAAGCACGGGGCAGACTCCCTCCACTCACCCTGGCTAACCAAGCTGAGGTATCTGTGGCTGGCACATCTGTCATACTAGCCCTCTGGGAAGCTGAGGCAGGAAGATCACAAGGTAAAGGCCAGCCTCAGCAACCTCATGAGAACATGTCTGAAAGTAGAGTTCTGAGAAAAGGGATGGCAGTGAAGGTCACTAGCAGCCTACGTGCACAAGGCCCTGGCTTCCATCCCCAGAACTCCAAGAGGAACAAATGGGGTTGGCGGTGGGCAATCTAAAAGGCTGACCCTCTGCGGCAGATTGCCAACTTGTAACTCCCAGCTGAGCTGAACCAGCGTGGCGCTGGGCATGGAGCCTGCCTGAGAGCTGGTACTGGCAGCACAAGAGACAGAGCTGGAGAGGAAGTAGGGACGCCCTGGGGGAGCTTGTCATGCCGCTTTCATTGCCGGAGGAGCTCATAGTCCTCGCTGCTGAGAAGCGCCGCTGCTCACTTGCGGGGAGCTCTGGGCCTCACTTCGAGCATCGCTTCCTGGCTCTAGAGGAGAAGATGGTGCACAGTTCAGCCTCCTAGAGAAGCCTGTGGCACTCTCTCTCCTGACATAAACTCAGCTGTTCTCATCCTCGGAGGAGCTCAGGACCTTGTCATCACCAAGGACAGCTGCGGAAGAGGAAAAGACTGCCTTTGTCAGTACTTTTCTGGGGAGCTCTGGTTCTTTGAGTTTTGCTTCCTGGCTCCAGTGCAGATTCCTCGCTAGCACAGCTCCTTCATTCCGCTGACACAGGTTTTCTAGCTTCCACCACTGACCTCCAGCTTTTTAGCACAAATCCATGAAACTGGCCTGCGTGACACATTGTCCAGGGCTCTCAACCTCCAGTTGCACTTGGGTGGGATGCACTGTCATGGGCTCTAGGTCTTCAGTTTCACCCATGCAGGACATTGCTCTGGGACCCAGGCCCTCAGCCAGATTCTGTGTGTGTGTGTGTGTGTGTGTGTGTGTGTGTGTGTGTGTGTGTGTGTACAGGTTTCCTGCACTCGCTTTGTATGTGACTCTTCAGGTGAGTATTTTATTTTATTTTATTTTATTTTGTTTTATCTTATTTTGCTGGAACCGGGGATTAAACTCAGGCTCTTGCGCTTGCCAAGGAAGTAGGTGACTATTTTAAAATAATATTATAAATTATGTGTCTTATATGTAATCATTTACCTTGTAAATCCCTAACTACAATGCCCTGGATGGACCAGATAGAGTCCTAGAGGTGGTGAGCTTCCCTCTGTTGGAGGAATATAAGTCACTGTCCACAGGGGGCACCACAGTGCCCCGCGAGCAGTTCCTCAGTGACCCTGCACGGCCTTCCATTTGTTCCCACTTGCAGACTTCACTTCTGCAAAACTCTCTGCATGGCAAGGCCCACCAGGACGTGTCCAAGCCCCATCGCAGCTGCCCTTGGCAATTCCTCCCTGGGAGGCTGCTCTGGGGTACCAGATCAGCCGCTAGCTAAATGATCAGCCTGACTACAGAGTCCCATCCTCCCGTAGAGCTGCACATACACAAGGCCTGTTAGCATCAGTGCCACTGTGTTGTCACCAGATGTTCAGAGGCAGGGTGTTAATGTATGCAAATAGTAGGAAGAGAGAGTAGAAGATGGGAGGGAAGCCACAGAGCTGGGACCAGAGGCAGTTCTAACCATGAGACAGTAGGATGGACAGGCAGGAGCCTGGGGAGGGGACAGGGCCAGGCATCTGCAGGGAGTAGGGAGCAGGCAGTTGAGGCAGTGTATGCAACAGGATTGAGAGCTAAGACTGACTTTGCTGCATGACCTGTGGATTCATGGATTCTGTGATTCCAAGTGATCTGACTGCTTATCCTAGGCATCTCTGAGGTTAACACTCCGGGGTGGCTGCCATAGCAAGAGGCCCTCATGTGCTCAGGGAACTAGGCATGCAGCCTGCACCCCAGCCTCTAGAGCTGTAAATGGGATGAAATGCTGGGCTCAGAGTTCTTCTGAGGGGGTTCCAGGACCAGATCCACGCACAGAGCTGGAGAGCGACACACACACACAGTACACGCTGGCTTAGTTCTCAGCTTCCACAATGACAGGTTCCAGTTGACCCCAGCCTGCGCTGCTGTTCCAGGCTGCTGCCGGGTCTGGAGGCATCCTGGGCTTCAGAGCCTAGGTCCTGGGGACAGCCAGCCCTCCTCAGCAGTCAGCTGCTAGCAAGCAAAGCAAACACAAGGAGGGAAAGGAAGCTCCCCGGGCTACAGGAAAGCAAACAAGCGATGCTTCCTGCAGCCGCACGCTGAGGACAGCCAACCTTTCCCAGGGCCGATCCTTGGGAGTCTTCCCCCAGCACCCCGCCTGTGTTTGGACAGCTTGATGGAGAAGCTGAAGATGCAGCACACCAGGCCCCACCGGGTGCTCAAGCGACCCCAGCCCACCCTATTCCTCTTTAGCACCCCACAGGCAGCCTTCCCAGCCCAGCGACTCTCTGAACCACAGACTTTGACGTCCAGGGGGCTGGGTCTATGCACACCCCTGGGATGGCAGTGGGTACTCGGGCTAGAAATAAAATGCAGTCAATAATAGAGAAAGAAGAGGAAACTTCAGCACAGAGCAGGAGCCTCCGAGCACATGCAGGAACCCAGCCTCCTGTGTACTGTTCAGGTCAACATCCAGAACAAAGGAGCCAAGCACCCCAAGGCAGGATAGGGACTCCTTGGAGCTCCCCCAGCCCTCACCCCTTACCCAATTCCTGGCCCAGAGCTGGTGCCCACAAGAGTGGGTCAGGGCCCAAGGGACTGCCCGTGAGCAGATGGCCCCTCTTGGTACTGAGTAGTTTTGCCCAGGGCTGGGGAACAAAGGGCTTTCACCTGGTGTAATCCAGGCCAAGGGAGGAAGAAGGGGTAGGTGCCGGCTGGGCAGGTTCGCACGGAGGGAGCACACCGAAGTCAAGCTGGCACAGGGGCTGGGTTCCGGCCTTTCTCCCAGGCGGCAGAGGGTTACTGGCAGCGAGTAAAGGCCCCGTTTGTGCACCGTGTCGGCAGGGAGGGTAGGCCTTTTAGGAGCTAGATCATGTGGCCCGATAGCAGTCCAGGGCCTCTCCCTGGGGGGGACGGGCCTCCTATGAGGACTGTCAGCCATTGTCAGCCTTACCCTAGGTGGAGAAAAGCGGGACAGTGGCAGTCACTGATACCTGTGCGATCAGCCAGCTGGACCCAGCTCAGCTGCCTGCAGGTCCGGTTACACAGCCAGACGGGTGGACGGCAAGAGAGGCTCACTGGCTCTGCAAAGCCATGGGCTGCAGCCCGGCTGAAGTTCCCCCTGGCATATCCATGGCAGGTGATAGGGAGCAACCCCTCTGGAGTGCCCAGGGAGAGAATTGCAAAGCCACATGGCAGTGGCAAAGGGTAAGGAGAGTGTGCCACCCTGGTCCTCGCTTAATGTGTGAGGTCACACACAATCAAGGCCACCCTGACTCTGAGTGTGGGGACTGGGAAGTGCTGTGCATGGACGCCAACCTAGCTCTTGCTACTCCAGGCACTCACTGTTCATGTGTGGGGTAGCTATCATGCAAGGCACACTGGGCTAGCTACCATGCAAGCCATCCCCTAGCAATAGACCAATTGCACTGCCTGATGAATTCTCCTAAGCAGTACAAGGCCATGTAAAAGTGGTCACAAGGACTGCACCCACCTTCCACAATCAAAAATTCACACACTTCTGGCCAGCAAGATGCCCAATGGGCCAGGAGGATGCAGCACATCAAGTAGACAATGAATAAAGGATGACAGCAGAGGTGGGGGGTTCCAGTGGGCTCCTAGGGGCCAGCAGCAGTGCCGTGTTCTTCCCTCTGTGATGTGACATGTAGCAGAGAACCACAGGCCAGCCACGAATCTACCTGAGTCAGTCCTGGGGCACAAGCAAGGTGCATACAGGCCCAGGAGGAACCCACAAGGGCTGATGGGGAGGACCCAGCTCAATTGGGCCTGGACTCCTGGACCAGAAGACACCTTGACCAGACCAGGTGTCCCCTCCCACAGGTCCCGCTGCCCTAACTCAGACCACAGCAGAAGTCTCAAGGGCTCTGCTGCCTGTGCTAAATGCATTTCCCCGCAGAGTGAGCTGCTGATCCCAGGGCCCACTCTCCTGGACTCCTGGTGAGCCAGGTAAGGTGTGGAGGCTGCAGCACATCCTGTCTGCCCCCGCCGAGCCGCAGTGCCCAACGTTATCTGCAGGCTGCCCGCAGGCTGGACTTATGGAGCTATCAAATGGGTGTACAAGTTGGAGGTGACTCAAGCAGCCACCTGTGTGAGTGTGGCCACTCACCTGTGCATCTGCATGGGCAGCAGCCCCTACCCACGGACATGACCTGCAGGTGCCCACTGTCAACGGTGGTCTGAAGACTGAAGGGCCAATCCCCAAATAAACAATGCACAGTTTTAAATTGTCTCTGTTTTATGTAACACAACAAGACCTTTTGGGGATGTGAATCTTCCCTGCATCATCCTGGCATCCAGCCAGGGCAGGCTACCTGCCTGTCAGAACTCATGTGGTAACCACATAGTATTATACAGCCCACTGCCCTTACCCCCTTGGACATCATCACAGGGATGGCTAATATGCTTTTATTATGGTTCACTGTTAAAATTTCTTTATTAGTTGTGATCTGTGCATGAAGGGTTCTAGGGATAGTATCAGCTACAGTTCTAGGCCTCCACTGGGAGAAGGGACACATGTGTACATCCACACAAGACTTCACAGATGCCCTGCACTGCTTCCCTCAACCCCTCAATCCATCACTAAACAGGAAGATGCCCTGGGTGCATGGTCCTGGAGCTAGGAGGGGGACAAAAAGCAGAGCCCAGACCGTGGTTTCTGAGACACCCAGATCAGTTCAGGACCAATGGGGGATGCTGAGTTTGGGTTGTAGCCTCAATCCTGGTGCCCTCGAAATGCAGCAAGGATGCCAAGCTTCCTGGGGAATGAGGCCAAGTAGATGGGAAGATGGCTGCAGTGGCCTGGGAGGCCAGGAGAGGATGCCAAGGCCAAGTTCCAGCCACAGATGGGCCACAGTGGGCCAGTGCCAGGCTAGACATAGCACATTCAGTGCCCTCAGTAAGGTGGCTGAGAAGGTCTAAGGGAGGCCCCCATGGACTGAGATGTGTGTTTGGAAGCCCACAGGGAACAGAGAAGCCACTCCATCCCAGACCCAAAATGATGGGAAGTGAGGGGCCACAGCATCTGAAAGACCTGGAGCCATAGGAGGGGCCTTGAGAGAGGTTTGTGGCTGCAGGAAGGGACCCCAGCCCACTGGCTGGAAGACAGAGGGTGACCCAGACTCAGGGGTCCACAGATGCCTCTTGTACCAAGTATGTGCAAAGAGCCAGTGTCACACAAAGCTATGACAAAACTGTGTCCCCATGGGGTCAGTCACCACTGGGTAACAGCAGGTGGAAACTGGATGTTAGATCCAACCAATGGACGATTTCAGGGTACTAAGGCTGAGGTCAAAGGGCCTGGTCAGTTCATTCTTGGCTGACCATCCTCTAATTCCCTGGATGGCTGGATGGCACCTGAGTATCCAGTAGGTGCTGCACCAACCACACCCCAAAAAAACTGTGAAATCTCCAGCTTTTTCCAGAAACCAGCTCAGCTGGAGCCTTCCATAGACAGAGGTCCTGCCACCCCTGAGCTGCCTGCCCACAGCGAGCTGCTCCAGTCCAGGGACCTACTTTGCTCACCTGCCAAATAGTGCTGCCAACAGACTGCACTCCAGGGCCTTGAGAGGATGAGGCAAGGGACGGCGCTCCAGCAGCCCCAGCTGCTGTCATCCTTCCTGCCATGCATGCATGTGTTCATCAATAGGAGTCTAATGCTATTTGCAACAGAAACAAAATGTAGGCCACACAGATAACATACAACTTTTTAATCAATAAAAAAGTTGGGCATGATTAATTTTAATAATATGTTTTTATCTGAATATACCCCAGATACGACTTCAACACATGGTACCACCTGCATTTCCAGTGCCCGGTAGCCAGCGTGCAGGCTCACCGATGTGCACAGATGCAGTGGACGAATGAGTTTCCTTCCAGCTGGGCAAGTCAGAAGCAGTACTGGCATTGCCCCCCAAGAGGAAGGTGTGTGTGGACCTGACAGGGTCAATAGCGCTACTCTCCAGGTCGGGGAGACTGACGCCCAGGGAAGTCAGGAGCAACAAGCCTTGGCGTGACCTGCAAGGAGAGGGTGAAGAATTCAGAAAGAGATCAGGAAGCAGGTTAGAGTCCTAATGCCAAGGGCAGGGTGTGGCAGAATGAAGTGAATGGGGAATGTGTGCAGAAATGCGTAAGCCAGGGGTCCACGGAGGGGAGGGGGCAGCAGGAGGTGGATGTGGAGGAGGGACCTCAAGGGTGAAGCGCTTTTAAAGATCTACCTGGATCCAATTTACCGCTTAGGATGCAAGGGCTGCGCTTGCCACGGGATGGGAGAACATCACGGAGCAGTTTGTAATCAGTAGGACTCCTGCTGTTCCCAGTGGGAGTTGGTGACTTGAAGCACCCAGAGACCTGTGGATCCCAAAGCCGGGCACCCACCTGATGTCCAACACCATCCACACCCTGCTCACACAAGGTTGTCCATCCTCAGTTGCCATGGCAACCTGAACAGGAGCTCCCTCCTTACCAGCCAGCCTACCCCATCCTGTGACGTGTTCCCAGGAGCAAGCATCCCACTCACCATGCTGGAGCCTGGCTCCAACCGCATCCCATAGCCCTGCCTCTTTCTCCTGGCCTTGGGCAGCCTCCAGAAGCAGCCAGCAAACACATTCTGCAAATGTAGAATGGAATCTCCCCAGTCCCACTTACCAAGTGCCATCTGCAGACAGACTCCTGTCAGTCCTCCTCTCAACAGACTCAGGGATGAGATCGGAAAAGGTCCGAGCAGCATAAAGCACAAAGTTCACCTTCCTCATTCTCGGCATAGACCTTGATCAATGAGACCCGAGTTCAAGTTGTCTCAGGCTCACCTTTCCCTGCTCTCTATAAGGTCTTGACTACCAAGCATCTCACAGGCATAAGGAGGCCAACATGGAACTTCTAATCTGAAAAGTGGCCTGACCAAAGTAGCACATTGCATGAAGGTGAGGAGCCACAGAGCCAGCCCCCTGAGACAGCCTACAATCCAGGGTCAAAGAGACAGGTTTGGGTGTCTTGGGGCTGGAGCCCACAGTACTGCACAAGTGGGGGACAGACCACAGCTCAAGTTGCCAGATAGGCCCCCCAAGATGCTCTGGCCAGTGGAAGGCAGAGTCAGGCTCTGGAGCTCACATATCATGTGACCCTTTCCTCAACCAGCCACGGGCTCCAGGTCTGAAACAGAGAGGACCCACAGCAGTCTAGGATGACTGGAATAGCTCAGATCACTGGGAAGAGTGTGGTGGGAGGGGACCATGGGGAAGTACACCTTTGCTGCTCCCCTGGGCCCTGTTCCCCGGCCAGCCCAGCCCCCACAACACTGAGGTCACCTCTCATGGCCATAACTCACCCTGTGGCCCATTACTGCCCAGCCCAGCTCCGGCTTGGAAGTTGTCCAGTCACAAATGGAGAGGTGCCGGGGGTTGGCAGCGCAGGCCAGCCTGTGGTTCCCAGGACAGGAGCCTCCTCCAATCAATGGGTCTGGGAAGGGTGAGAGAGTCAGGACAAGGAGCCTGATCCATATCCCCATCCGTGCCCTCCACCCCTGGCCTGGCACTTCCTTTTGTGCCCAGCAAACCTGACCTCCCTGCCCCACTGTGAGGACCACAGGCTCCCCTGTCTACACTGCTGTGCAATGCAGTCAGCCTGGAAACCTTTGTGAACTGGAAACTATCCTGGGGCTGCTGTCTGATCTGGGAGACACACACCCAGCTCCCCTCTCCCACAGCCCCAAGCCTCCCAACAGGGACAAGGGAGGCCAGGTTATGGGTGCTGTGGAAGCCTAAGGAGAGGAGCTACCCCCGATGGGCCCCCCAGTGAGCTCTGATGCCCAGCACAATGGCCTCCAGCCAGTGTGGCCCGCAGTGCTTGGTGTGACCCTGCCTGCTGAGATGTGCTGGTCCAAGTGTCAGGAAATGCAGGCAGGACAGGCTCAGAGTGCAGTAGAGAGCCCCAAGCATCTCATTCACATGCAGAACAATGGCCTCTGCCATAGAGTCACGTAATTATGTGATTCTCTCTACCTGCTTCTGTAGGTTTTGCAAAGCCAGGCTCTGGGAGCATCTGAACCACACCTGGGCCTGTGTGCCCATAGATGGCCCAGGGTGCCCAGCACCACACACCCTTCGTGGCTGTCCCTGAGCCACAGCAGGATCGACTGCACACTCCCAGCCTCCCCTGAGACCTGGCAGAGAACGTGTGTGTTAGGTGCCCTAGCGAATGCTAGGAAGAGGTTGCACCCCTGGGGCTCCTGTCACTAGTGCTATTGCCAGCCCAGTTCCAGGGAAGGGTGTAGATGTTTTGGGGAACACAGCACCCCACCTGATGTGCAGACCTTGGGGGCTGGAGGAGGGAGGCAGCTAGGACCCTCTGAATTGCACAGGTCCGAGGGCCATACACAATGGAGGCACTGACCAGGCCAAGGCCGGCGGCTCAGGCGGGCCTGGCCTCGACTGCTTAGCATACCAGGCGGAGGCCCCCACCCCTTCCCAGAGCAGGCTCCAGGACCAACTATAATGTCCTGATTGTCGCATAATACCGTGATGGAGGGCCCTGTCACATTTTTGTCCCCGTTACTGGGGTCCCCATTCATGGCCACTGTCACCAGGCTTGGAACAAGCCAGGCTAGGCAGCCTCCTTTGCATTAAAATGGGATGAGAAATAAGCCTTCTCGGTGTTCAGCTGGGCAGAAAACGGGATTAGGACGGGGCCGCAGAGGCCCCTCGTGGGCGCCTGGAGAAGGCCACTGTCCTCTGCTGCCCGGGCTCAGGGCAGGACCTTCCACCTGTGCCTGGGATTCCCAAATGATCTTTGAAGAGTGGCCACTAGCTGGGCCTCAGTTTGCCTAGCTCAGAATGAAATGGGGGCAGGAGGCTCCCAGAAGGGGTGCCTTTGGATTTAATTCTGCAGCTGACATTCACAGGGGAAACCACTATGAAATGGTAGCATTGTGCAGCTGGGGTGGGTGGGGCTGACCCAGCCTTGCTGTCCACCGGGCGGGCACTGCTGCATTTGCTGGCTTTCTTGGGCTGGAATAGATGAGAAAAAAATGTGTGGGTTCACACTTTTGGAGATTCCAGTCCTAAGCGAGGGGATCCCACAGCCTTTAACCAGAGGGGTGGGGCATCACATGGTGGGGAGCATGTGGTGGGCCCCATTTGCTTGCCTCCTGGCCAGAAAGCAAAGGACACAAGGGAAGCCTGGGTCCCACTGTGCTCTCTGAAACCTCACCTGGGAAACCAGACCTCCTCCCTCAGGTGGCACCCCAAAAGGCTCCTCTTCACCCACTACCAGCCTTTAACCATGACTTTGGGGACACACCATGCACAAACTATGGCAGTTTCCCAACCAAGCCATAAGAACCCTAAATCACAAGGCAGCACCAGGAATAAGGCTATCTTTCTGGCAGCTCAGAATAGCACTCTGCCCTGAAAGACGTCCAAGGTGTGGGGCATTGGCGTCACAAGGCACCCACTTGGCCTGGTGCTACACAAAGCCAAACTCAGAGCCAGCACAGGCTGCCTGAGCAGGCAACGTAGGAGCTGCCCCAGCCTGGGGCTGGGCTGCCGTGGAGACTCAGAAGGAGGGTGGCAGAGACGGAGGTGGCTGAGCCCCGAGCAGGGCACAGGCGGGGCTTGGCAGAGCTTACACAGAAATGCGTGCTGCGTAGATGCACAGAGGGTGTCGGCAGTGAGGCCAGACGCCGTTCGCAGCACCATCTCTGGAAACTCCAAGAAACGGAGCAGAGCATGCCCCTCTCCACCCACACACTCACCTATTTACACCGGTGCTCTTGGTCTCCCGACTCAGGATGATGTGGTTCAATTTTCTGATTATGATCACATGAAGCCATTTCTGTTCAAGAGAAACTGGATGTGGAAATCTTTGATGATGGAACCCAGGACCTGCCTGTTGGCAAGGGCTGGACCCCCAACCCCAAAGGGGATCCACCTCCCCTTCCCCTCTAGCCCCAACTCAACACCCAGTGCTCATGACTAACAGCTAATGCTTGTTTGACACCTACTGTGTACCAGGCACCAGGCTGTACCCTCTGTTTTCATGAGCTCATACACAACTTAGAGGTCAGGAGCACCCTTTATTATTGCAGGTGAAGGAGCCGTCACTTCCAGAGGTGAGGCAGCAGATGCCAGTAGACAAGTGTTACCTTCTAGATGGGACAGGAGCAGCCAACTCAGCCGGGCCCCTGACTCCAGGCTTCTCCCCAGGCCCCAGGCCTCCCCCGCCTCCCAATCCCCCTCCAGATGTAGTCTGGGGACATCCTGCAGCCCAAAAGAAGCCACACTCAAGAGACAGGGCTGAGGCTAGGGAGTGTGGCAGGCAGTGTCTTCAGCCCAGGCTGCAGACTCGAGCCACCCCCTGGCCTTGGCATGACAAGCCACACGGGGGAGCGGATATCCTCCACACTCTGCCTGTGCCTGAGCCCCAGGGACACTGCTGGGAAGCTCCCTGCTAGATTAAATAGCATTTATGGCAGCTGCGAGCACGTTCCAGCTGATTACCCTATAATTTGTATGCAGTTGCAGGTCATTACTGAAATGACAATTAAGCACTGGCTCCCTGTAATTAGATGTTTTTATGAATGAGGTCCTAGCAGTGGCAACGCTTAAAGCTCCGCCCTCCACCAGCTCTGACGTCCTTCCTCAGCCAGCCAGGGGCCCCAGGGCCTCTTCGGCTCTTCAGGGCACTAACCCAGCTTCAGCCAGGGCCGTGCACTTTCTGAACAGTGGTCAGCCATGCAGGACTCTGTGGCTTTGAGTAGCAGGGTGCAGGAGCAGCCCGAGTGTCCAGACACAGAGGACTGGATGGCCGCCTATGTCTTGCGACACCCGTGCCTTGGGATGGGCACAGCCGCAGGAGTGAGGCAGGCTGGAGTTCTGAAAGGGAAGCATGCCCAGGAGAATGCTAGCAACACTTACAACAGATCTGCAGGCTGCAGTACCGAGGGTCAGGGCAGACCCTGAGGGGACCCAACTGGCCTGGTCAGATACCAAAGTTCCATTTCCTGTTCTATAGGTCTCACTTTACCTTGGTCTTAACCACCCAGCAGAAAAGTATAAAAATGGAGGTATATAAAGTAAAGCCATATCAATATGCTGAGCTGTGAAATGCTCAAGCCAACAACTGCAGATAGCCCACTGCTACTGTGGACTGTGGACTGTGTTGGATTGTTTTGCTAAATTCACTTGCCTATAGTATTTAGATGCCAGTGGAATACCCATCTCTGACAGGAGTGAACAGAAAAAGGGGATACAAAGGAAGGACTATTTTGTACTTATATATACAGAATAGTTAGGATAGACATGCAGGTACTTCTGCTTAATTCAATGAGTAGAAAGATTTGTACTAATAGTGTTTGGACAGGATATCCTGTCTGCTTCTTGTACTATAGATAACCACTAAAAAGATAACAATGTACAATGCATTGATCATTGAAACTGTCCTATTGATCAGTTTTGATACTGTCTCATTGCTATTTGTTTCTCAATAAAATAAAATAAAAAAGAGGAAAAAAAAACAAATAACAAGAACAAAGACAAAAATTAGCATTCATTTAAAATAACTCTCTAAAGGACAGCAAGATAGTTCAGCAGACCTTAGCCTTGCCTGCTTAGGCAAGTCTAGGGACGGGGGTTCAATTCCAGGCACTGCATGCTATGCCGGCCCTAACCCCAGGCGTACTGAGCTGGCCACCGAGACTGGGCATGGTGGTGCGTGCACTGGAGATGCTGAAAGCAGGAGGATCACTATAAGTCTGATCTGCGAGATTCTGTACCAACCAAATACATGAATTAAAAATAATAATAAAAAAAATAACTATCAAAAAAAAAATCTCTAAAGCATTTGAGGTCTTTAAAACTTGCACCTGTTCAGGCCAGTGTCCTGGAATATTGCAAAAGTTTGAGCTTTCAACTCCACGGTGCAGACGTCCCTTGGGCAAGAGAGGGAGATTCAGAATCCACGGAGGTTTCTCGGCCTTCCAGGAAGGAAGTGAGGCACTGATGGACGCACTGCAAGATGGAAATATCCTTACGTCACAGACGCCTTCACAAGCCCAGCCCTTCCCAAACATCACAGCCCGTGCCACGTTCTCTTCCCTTCCCACACATCATAGCTCAACCTTGCCTACTTTAAATGTGCCGGCAACACTGACAATGGCCTACGACTGGGAAAACCCCGAAGGCTAAGCCTTTGTAATAGTAAAGTATGGAACATCTCATATATTGGAAGTAAAACGCAGAATGGTAATATGAGATCAAATTTCAAAATACAGTTTCTGCTGACTTCATATAGCTTGCCCAGCACTGCAAAGTCAAAAATTCAGAAGTCAAACCATAAAACACTAGGGTGCTTGGGAATCCATTTAGTTGTGTGGACTGGTCCTTTCAAAGGGACCCTGGATCTAGCTCCATGTGAAGCACTCTGAGTTTGTAAAGGGGCTTTTGTCCTGCTTCCCTTGGAGGCTGAGGGAAACAATAGCCTCACCTTCCCTGTTTCTCCAACTCCCACCTGGCTGATGGCCTCTCTTAACCAACACAACGACAGCTAGCAAGCAGTCACATTCCCAGCTGAGCCCAACTCTCAACATCATGACCTCCTGGCTACGGAAAACAGAAGTTTCTTATTGGATCACAGGAGGGCAGAGCAGATGCAGCAGTTCCACCCTGCAAGACTCAGATCACCAGACACCTCTCTTAGTTCCACAGGAGACACTGAGGCCAGAAGGCTGTGGAAGGCCCCTTTCAGCAGCAGGCAGCAAGTCTCCAACCCTGGATTCTGGGCTGAGCCTCTGTGTGTATATAGACAAGGTTCTGCCCCACCCTGCACTTTCTCCAGGCAGGCAGATGTGTCTGAGTCCTCAGGGCCTGGCACAGAATAGGGCATATGAAGGGCTGTGCCCACATGGACAGGGACAGGTAGCAGAGAGCCAGAGCAAGCACAAGGGTAGGACTGGCTCTGTGGACTGCTCACACACCTGTGCACCCCCACATACTCTCTTGGACATCTGACACCTAGTCCCTGCACCCAGACAGCCCCAGCCACGTTGCATGTCCCTTCAGCTACTGCCACAGAAGCCCAGCACACAGAATGTGTGAGGTCTCAGAACTCCTGACATCCAGAGTTCTTGCTATTCTGTCACTGCTGCTGCCTCTAGCAGGCCCCAGGAGCACAGCATGGGAGGTCTAGAATCAACCCAGCAAGTCTTTATACTACAGCAATGGGCAAACACAAGGAATCAGAGTGCGATTTTGTCAGCAACCCCTGGTGGGCAGTCACAAGTACACCATTGGCCTGACAACCTACACTAGCAGCCACTTGACCACCCCACTGGGCGGTGCACAGGACCCACAGCATCAGTGCGCACACTCAGGACCTCACACACACACGCCGTTACACATGCACAGCAGTCCCCTCCTGTCATAGTCCTGAGTCCCCACAGGGTGCAGACGCAGGCCTACAGGTCCACCCACCCCCTGCCCCTGGAACTTCATACTACACATCAACACAACAGGCCAGCACCTCCCCACACAGGTACACAGAGCCATACACATAGATTCAGATGCTCCCCTGTCTTAGCCACACACAGCCTTGAGAGCCACATGGCCTGATCCCCACTTTTCCCAGAAGAGCCACAGGGGGACAGTGAGGTGGCAACTTCTTGGAGCCCCAACCACTCCTGGCTACCCACTCCCAGGCCTTCCAGGGCTCCCTCTCCCTTTATTTGGAACCATATGAAAGATTAAGATAAAAATAATCCCCAGGAGGCAGATCCCTTGGTAATTACATGCAGGTGTGAGATAGCTCCTAGCTGGCTGTCCCAGCTCTGTTGGGTTATGGGGTGTGCATGGAGAGATCCTTCAAGAACCAAGCCCCAAGATGGGCTAGTCCTACTCCCCCAGCCCTCTGCCTGGCAGCCCAGGCTCAAAACCAGCTTCCTCTGGGAAAGAAGGGGACACACCCAGTGAGCTGGCCCTGGGCAGGTGTGGGGCCATCTGCAGGGGCTGAGGTTCGCATCCACTTCCCAGAGCCTGGCCACTAGGAGGAGGAAAGCGGAGGTATCCCTGCTCCAAGGCACAGGCCGGCCTTGGGGCACCCAAAGCTGTTCCCCCTTCACTGCCCAGATGGGCCCACATCCTGTCACTGTCCTTACCCTCCAGGAGGTCCCAGACACTCAGGGCCACTGTATTCAGTCCCCGAGGGAACAGGGTCACAAAGACAACTCAGCCTGAAGGAGGTCAGTGCTTATCCCTGCCTGAGCTGCTCAGGAGGGGGCACCTCGCACCAAGAGATGCACAGGAGAGCCCAGCCGGCCAACGCTCCCAACTCGCCCTGTCCATCCGCAGGGACACACGGCATCTGGGATAAATGGACCCAGAGAGATGGCCACAGAGCCCAAAGCAGGCAAGTCCACTTGGGGCAGCCAACCACAGGAGCGCTCTGCTCACAGCCGCCGGGAGGGGCGTCCCTTCCACAGGGACTCATCTTCCTCTGCCCTTGGTGTCCTGCAGCCTCTTTCTGCTGCCCTCTCCCTGTCATTCACCTCACTGGCCTACAGACCCCTTAGATCCCTCTGTCGTTTCCACCTCATTCCCCAGGCCCTGCCCCAGCCTCTAAGACTGGGAAGCTGAGGCAATCTTTGCACTCAAATTCTAGCCTTGCTGCTCCCGCTGCTCATCAGTCACTCCACCACAGCCTAGACTCCTCCTTCATCCACCTCAGAAGGGCGGCATTTCTAATAATGCTGGACACCTGTACTCCCAGCTAATTGTAAGGCTGAGGCAGGAGGATCTCAAGGTTGAAGTCAACCTGGGCAATTTAGCAAGAGAGAGCTACCACCCCAAAGGAGGGTAGCCTGGATAGGGTACAAGGGACTGAGTGTCACCACTTGCTGCCTCCTGCTACCTGCCCAGCGCCACCTCTGCTGTGCCACCCTCCCTCCTTGGAGCCAGCTGCCTATGGACCGAAACTGAGCCACAACAAACCTTTCTTCCTTTGATTTTGCGTGTTGGGTATTTCATCTCAGCACTAAGAGAAAAGTAATTGAGAAAATCCCAGGGTGATGGTGCCAATTCTCCTAAAGCTGGTCTCTCATTCTGTTGTGGCTTTTGGTGCTGGGGACAGAACCCAGGGCCTCATGCATAGTAGGTAAGTGCACTAACACCAAGCTGCACCCAACCCCTAAAGTTTTTTGTAGCTACCGTGTCTTATTAGCCAGCTAAAGTTTCATGTTTGCTTTGACAGGAGCAAAATGGGATCGGTGAAATTAATATTAACAGGAGGTTACAGTATTTTGCCCAACAGGTCCAAATACTGTCACGCAAGATGTCATCCGGGTGAAAACTGGAGTCATTGTACCATTGCTTCATGTTTTATCTTTGAAGTAGGTGCCCCTTGTCTACTTATAGCCCATCTCAAGTGTACAGAGGTACATGTGACCTAAAGGTCTAGGGGGACAGAGAGGAGAGTGGGATGTGCTTCCTACAAGAGTGGCCAGCGACAGCTTCTCAGGGGACCTGGCATCGGAGCAAGGGCCCGCAGGCAAAGGCAAGCTAAGTAGCTAAACAGGAAGAAGTGTCCCAGGCAGGAGAGCTGCACGAGCAAAGGCTCCGGGGCAGAATGGGTTAGGGCTGTGGCCGCAAGTGAGCACTCGGGCTTTTCCTGAGTAGGTGGGAGCCTCCCGGGGTACTAGGCAGACAGCAGGTCTGCAGCCCTGCTTGGGCTCTGAGCAGGACACACCATGTCACTGTGAAGACCCAGCTCTGGACGACCACAGAGTATCTAGCTCTGTCAGTCCCCAGCGTGTGACCTCCGCAACTGCAGCCACCCCTACAGCGCACTGCAGCACGTGGCACGCAGTCAGCTCCTCAGAGTGCAAGCTGACCACGGCTTCGTGTGTCCCAGGCCTCAGCTGAAACCACATCCCGGACACTGGAGTCCAGGCTCTGGTGCCCCTCAGCCGCCTCCCCCCTCTGCCCTGCTAGCAGTGGCTTCTCAGATTGCTCTGAGTAACACAGAAATGGAGGCTGTCCCAAGCGTCTTGACTCAGCCTCCACTTCTCCACCTACTTGGAAAGATTCCTAGGAAAGCCCTAACCACACCCAAGGCACCTTGACACACAGCTCAGCATGACTCTTAAACGCATGCCCTGGGCCTCACTGTCTCTCTTCTCCACAAATCCTAGGGACACAACCTTCAGTCGCTCAACAAACACTCCTACAGCCCACTCTAGGGGCCTTTGCTGGAACCAATGGCATATGCAAATAGACAAGACAGACAGAGGCTCCGCTGGGGGTCACCTAACAACCTACCCTAATTTGTGGGGTGCCCAGAAACCCTGACCTTCTGCTTCTGCACTGAGTAAAGACTATGTTTCTACAACCCAGGGTAGTAATGCATGGGGATCACACTCTGGCAGGCACAATCTGCAGTGAACCCCAAAATAAGAGCTCAGACTAGACAAGAAGACTCACAGATCCTCAGAGGCTGAACTCTGGCCAAGGAAAGGAAAGGGCGGCTTCTCGTTGCTAACAGAAACGTACACACACACTGAAAAGTATGCATCACAAAGAAAAGAAAAAAGGAGAAAAAGAAAAGGCCCGCGGGCCAGACCCTGAACTGCAGCCTTCCCGGGGAAGCCCGGCCTGGGTGGGGCCCAGGCTGCCCCGCTCTGCCAGCCCTCCTGCTCCCTAGGTGCATCTGCCAGCCTGGAACCTGAGCAGTGCCCACTCCTAGAAGCAGCATGCAAGGCAGCAGGATCCCCACGGCCTGGTTCACACTCCAGGTCTGAAATGTTGTCTCGCTAGTACAAGAACCTGAAAGAATAATGTACATCTGAAAGGTACAACAGATACTGTGAAAGGGAAAGAAATTGTTCAATAAAAATGGGGATGAGGAAAAGGACATTTAAAAAGGGAAATAATATGTTTAGGTATATGTGCAGAATAGTTTGGAAAGTTATATTGTCCATTTCTGCTGGTCTTTTGAAAGGAGCAGTTAATGCTTAATTTTTTTTACTCTGATTTTTTTCTTCCTCTTTTGAATTTCTTTATTTTTCCCCCACCATTTGTGCATGTGGTACAGGGTCTCACTATGCGGCTCAGACTCATGGTGATCCTGCTGCTTTCAGCCTCCCCGGCGCTGGGGTAACACGTGTGCGCCCCCCTGCCCCACCGGGTCGCCAGCTCCTCAAACCCTGGGGGCGGGGGCGGGCAGAACGCGGGCTAAGCAGGTGTAGTCCACTGAGCCATCTCAGCAGTCCTTGAATTCTTATAACTTCTTTGATTTTTGTTTTTTATCTTTTATTTTCTATTTAAATGAAATTTACACATTTGTATCTGATAATCTAAACAACTAATTTGAAGATAGCATCACATAATACAGCACCCATTGTTGAATTCCTATTACTTTGCTTAGTAAAATTTTGTATGATTTCTAATGCTGCTTTTCTCCTATCAGAATTTTGTATTTTTTTAAAAATAAAATATATAGAGACTGGGTATAATAGCGCATGCCTGTCATTCCAGCTCTTGGGAGGCTGTAAAAAGATGAATCACTGTAAGTCCGATCTAGTAGTAAGGCCCTGAATACCCTGCAGACCCTTCCTTAAAATACAAAAATAAAAATAAAAATAAATATATATATATATATATATATATATATATATATATATATATATAATGAGATGTTCTCGCTGCATGTTGGGTCCTCAGGCTGCAGCAGACCTCCGCTCAGCTGCCCACCCTAAAACTGAGAAAACATCGTCCCTGGTGGAGAACATTACCCAAGTAAACCCCCCTCCCAAGTACACGGAAGTGAGGTCTTAGTAGGAGCCAGACGTGCCTCACTGCCAGCCCCTGCCCGTGGGGCAGAGGAGCACGTGACACCATCTCCCAATCAGGATGGCATCCCTGGCCCCTGCCCCTGGGCGCCTCTCACAGGTCTGGTCCCCAGGAGCCCCAAGGCTAGGGCTACAGCTCTGCTGCCTTGATGGCATTTAATCTCGGAAGCAATCCTGATGAGGGGCTCAGGGAAGAGAGAGCCCCCCGACCCTGCTGTGCCGGTCCTGGTGCCCACAGGGCCCTCAGAATCCCTCTTCCTGGCTGGCACAAGGGTGTGTGTTCTGAGGATGGGAGGAAGGAGAAGTGCTCCAGCTTCCCAGGATGCCCCAGCTCGGGAGCCTAGACCCAGGAGGGTGGGGCTGGGCGTCACCTCCGGCCTTTCATGTGCAGCCCAGGGAGGCCCCCAGTCCTGTCCACCTGGAGCTGTAAACCAGCTATTTTTGGGCCACCTGCTGCCTGGCAGAAGTGCCAGGGTGGGAGTGTGGGCGGGGTCCCCAAGATGGAAACAGCTCCCACACTGAGTCGGCTCGGGCCTAGCAATGGGAGCCCTATAAACGCTCAGGTTCCCTCTGCCAAGCCCCACCTGCGCCCTGTTGGCCACCCTCCCTCCTCCAGCCCAGTTGGGCTGGGCAGCGGGAAGCCCCACTCTCTGAGACTGGCTGGCATGCCAAGGACTCTCCGGCAGGGGCAAGGGGTGGGCGTGGAGGCTGGCATCCCAGCGTCCCCGGCTCTCAGCTGCTCCTGTGGTTCAAAGCAGGAGTTTGCCCTGTAGCCACTGGGCTGGCTGGGTGGTCCCTGCGGAGCAGCTGGGGACTGGCACAGGCAGCAGGCCTTCCAGGGTGGGAAGGAGGCTACACACAGCACCTACTGCAACCGAAGCACCTCCTGTCGACCCCTAAGGACTCAACACAGGGTTCCAGCCAGGGCTCTGCAAGCTGGGGTCCTAACCCAGCTCATGCCTTCAGTGAGGAGATGGGGGTGCAGAGAGAGAACAGAAAGGTTCCTTGGCCTGCACGGCACAGCAGATGACCCGTCTGGCTCCCAGAAGTCACGCATCCTAGACAAACGTACTGAGCAGAGCGATGCACACCCAGCCTCAGCAGAGCAGAAGTCTAGTCCTGAGAGACACTCCACCTGAGAAGCAGCAAGTGTGAGTTCTCTTTTTCCTTTTTTATCTTCAAAGAGATTGGCGGAAGCCAGGCTAATTAACTTCCACAGGGTGCCAGAGCCACCCTACTTTACCCCCCAGCGTCCCCAGCCCCCAGCACATCTGTGTGTGGGGCACACGAAGCCAGTTAACTCAGCTGGCAGAGGCCTAGGGAAGGCGGGAGGCAAGAGTGGGGGGGAATCACAGGAAACCAGCAGCAGGGGCCAGCAGGCCTCCACCTGCCCGCAGCTGCACACCCGCCCCGTACCAGCAGCGCCCCGGGCTGCGCCCTGCATGCAGGTGACAGCACCCTGCGGCCTCTCCTGCCTGGCAGCCAAGGAGATGAGCTGTTTGCTCATTCCCGAGATCCTTCACCAGCTCCCCCAGCTGGGGCATAGAGTTGGGGGCCAGGATCAGCTTCCCAGGAGAGGCAATATTTATCTAGTCTCCAGCTGGGTTTTACAGGGAGTAGAAGTTTGCCAGAAAGAGATGAGCAGAGTGGCACTGAAGCAGAGAAAATGGCAAGTGCAGAAACATGGAGTCAGGATGGCCTGATATACAGGGAAGTGAGGTTACCAGGTGGCTGCCAGGGCAGGCATCACAGAAGACAGGTGCTGGTGTCTGTGGGGGAACACTTGGCTCCTCGCCTCTCGCGTGCTCCAACCCAGCACCCGGCCTCCCCAGACTGCACGGACAGGGGCTCTGCCAGGAGACAAGGGCTGCCAGGCTGGAAGATTCAGCTACACAGCCCCTCCTCCTGCCGGAGGCCTGGGGAAGTCATAACTCATGACATTGACTCCCATTCGTCACCACCAACTAGGAAGTGTTTCTAACACATGAGTGTTGTCTGCACCTGGAGCTCCAGGTAGGAACCCTGGGCTCATTTGGGGCTCCAGTAACACTGCTGAGGACACGAGTAGTTCTGATTTCCCACTCTACCACTCTATATTCTGGGGTGTCTCTCCTGCTGGTCAGAAGACAGCAACCTGGGTTCCTAATACCACATCCTGTCATGGCAGCAGTACCAGCGAAAAGGGTTTTCTTATGCACATCCCTTCTAGGAAAATCATTCCCAGCAGCTCTGACAGTATATCTCCCTCAGTCCCACCGGGTGGGAGTCACTGTTGGGCCTCAGGAAACACTCGCTACAGGAAGAAATGACTGTCTGGGCAGGCAGGTTAAGGAGCAATGAGTGGGGGACACTCCATGCCACCAGGGCTCTGAAAGCCCAGCAGGAGACTGGAGCTGAGTGGGCTCAGATGGGGCTGGATAAGCAGAGTGAGGAAAGGGTTGGGGTCTGCTGTCCCAGCCACAGACCCAAGAGTGAGTTGCAAGACACAGCTGGCACCTTGGTGGTGCCTTTGCATGGCATGGATCAGAAGGGACACAAACCTGGCACTCACCTGTCTTGACTCTCTCTTCCTTGCCCTCCCTAGACTTGGGGTGCACACAGAGGGTGTGGGGACTTCAGAAACACTGGAGATGTAAGATCTGCTCAGCTTCTGGGGAAGACAGCGCTGAGAGGGCATGGAAGCTTGGGTACAATGAGAAGCCAACCCCAAAGACTTCTGGAAGCAAAAGCGGCCAGGAAAAGCAGGGACCAGGAGACCCCACAGAGGCTGAGGAGGAGAGGAGAGGGCACCTACTGGCTGAAGCCCACTTCTCAGGGAGGTGGTGAGGCCTGGGCAATAGAGCCTGCAGTCAGCTGTGGTCCCTATGGCTGTCAGGCTCTCCTGGAGTTTCCCAAACAGAGAATCACCTGTTCCTGGGACACAGGGATGTTGTGGAATATCAGTGTCTACCAGGACAGAGGAACCCTGTCTCCTGATGGTTCCATTTAGGATTTTTCCATTTCGTGATGGTGGAAAAGTGACCCACATTCAGTAGAAGGCAGTGCCACACAGGAAAACACCCCAGCTCTGATTTCAGGACATTGCACCATTCAGGCAGGGTCCTCCTTCCTCCTGAGTCCAAATGTGCTCATTCCTAAATAGATGTCATCACTGGAAAACTCACACAAGTCCTGCCTAAGGATTTATGTAATGATAGCTATACTGTTTCATTACAAAATTTTGTTCTGATTTTATTGTAGTCTTACAACTGGAGCATCACGTTGTTTTGCTGCATGGTGGGCTGCAAGTGGAGATATTTTCTGAAATCTCCCAAAAGAGGAAAGGAAGCAACTGAGAAACTCACCTGAAGGTGACAAGTCTGATTTCTAAGTCCTGGGGCTTCCCCTGTGCATGTCCAGGTATCACTGTCCATGGAGCAGGCAGGGTCAGGAATGTTTTTTGTTTTGCAGTACCAGGGATTGAACTCAGGACCTTGTGCTTGCAGGTAAACGCTTATCCCACTGAACCATCTCCCTGGCCCTAGGAATGGGGACTCCAAAGAATAAGGGAACACTCCCAACAAATCATAGTGTACCAAATTTCCTGGGCTGAGCTGAGTTGGCTACAGAGATAGCAAGGGACAGAATAAAGTATAGGAAAGGCACAAAGTCATACACCACCCGGCCGTAGGACAGCTTGGTTGCAACTGTGTCAGATGGAGAATGTGGGGGGAGTCATGCACACATAGTATAAGATGCTAAAGGCAGAGACAGGAGGATCGCCATGAATTTGAGGCCACCCTGGGCTACACAGTGAGTTCAAGCCCAGCCTGGGATGCAGTGAGACTCTGTCTCAAAATAAATGAAACAAAATCTGTGAGGCTTAATGCAAGGTCAGACTCTGTCCCTGCTACTGATCTCTCTTCTACCACTCTGGGGTTCCCCCACTGACAGATGAGCAGCTCCCCACAGGCCACTTTTGGGAAGGCACATGCTAGGTGTAACTGCCGCTTAAAATGTCATCAATGAGATTACATTATGATTGAACATCAGTGAAAAGCTCCTGTGCATGTAAGAGACCTGGAGACAGCATGCATGGAGGACACCCATGGCAGGGTAGAAGTACAGGAAGAACAACCACATTTTCTCAGAGACTGATAATGAATGCCATCCTTGTCCTCCAAAAGGAAGATCCCCCCACAGACAAAGCGGTCATCCATTACTGCCATTTGCAAGATCGCTGACCATGACAAATCAGAGAGGAAAACAGTAGCACAGAAACAGGCATAATGTCATCAGAGGTTTGGGAGAAAGTCCCAGCAGTCATACATAGCACTACGTTCTTCTAAAAATGCTGTCACTCTGGGGCTGGGAATGTAGCTCAGTAGCACATCACCTTCCTGGGAAATGCAAGGTTGTGCGTTTGATTTCCAGTACCCCCCAAAAAAATTTTAACCAAAAATTAAAATAATTTTAAAAATAAAAATGCTGCCACTCCAATGGTGTTGAAGACAGCGTTTGTGTGGAGTGTGGGAGGCATGAAGAAGATGATGGAAAGTTGTTCCAAACAGCTTCTGAGAGTGGAAAGGTGTTAGGATGAGCCTAGCCTGCATTTTTTCCCTACATTTTGGTCTTTATGCATAAGAGTGATGTATGGTAAAATCTCTGACTCAAGAGCTCTTTCAATGACAATAAAATAAAAATTCCAAATGAATTTCCAGATAAGCATTATGTCAGCATCTTCAAAAGGAAACATTATGTCAGAGGGTAAGAAGCAGCGGTTTTCTTTCTCTGATAGAAGTCAGGCACAGGCACATCTTATAGTGGGTGATGTTTTGGAGCTGATGGAAGGCCACAGCCAGACAAGCATGGCTGGGCAGCACCAAGGAGAGGGATGGACAGCATCAGGTGCAGACAGGCTCTGTCACCAAGGACATCCCAGGACTTGGCACCTCGGGGCCTGGTCAGCCTGGCACAATAGAGTGGGGCATGAGGGGCAAGGATGAGGCTGTGCTAAGCTCCTGGTCACTGGGGATAACCAAGAAGCAGCTGGGTGACCCTCTAAGCCAAAGGAAAAGGTGTGGCGGAGTGGAACCTCTCCTACAGCAGAGCCAGGACTCAGAGTTAAGTGGGCCAGCTTTAGATGCCACAACCAGGCCCAACACCTAGGACCAAGGACGAGGACATAACCTGCCTGCACCTCAGCCTCCTTGGCATAAACGCACCCATGTGCATGACAATTAAGATGTGTTATGTATGTACAGGACACACACTCTTTTTACGTCCCCTTCCCTCTCTCCCTCAACATCTCTTGGTCACCTTCCTATTTGAAGAAAAAAAAAAAGTCTCTTCTGTTTTCCATCTTCTATTTTACTCTTTGATTCATTTTCAGTTTAGTTCCCTCACCCCAGAGTTTGAGTTTTATTCACCTGGACAGAGAACTTGGGCAGAGGGTACAGCCGCTCCTTCCACTGCTGCCTCTCGGTCTTTCAGCTTCTCCTCATGCTTGTTGAGCTGGTGGCGCATGGCTCGCTTCTTCTTGGGCCGCAGGTCCAGGGGCTTGTACTTCTTGCCCTTGTAATATTTCCTGAGGTTTTCTTTCTGGCTCTGGTTGATGACAGAGAGAACACGGGCGATGGATTTGCGGACAACTCGGATCTTGGAGAGCTTGGACACCGCGGCCCCTGTAACTTTGGCGACACATAGCCATGACAGCTCCACCTTTAGGTTGTCCAGCTGTTACAGCTCTTTTTTTCTTCTTGTCACAAAGATCCCAAGCCTTAATCTTGGCCATAGATGCAAAAGAAGCCGCCACCACTGCCTCCTGCTCAGAGAGAAAGAGCCAGTTTTCTTACATAAGAGGAACCATTCAACATCTAAGTTGGTTTATTTCACTTGACATGATGGTCTCAAGGTGAATCCATTTTCCTAAAAATGAATCAAGTTTATCCTTCTTTATGACAAAGTAGTATTCCATGGAGTATAAATATAACATTTTCTTTATGCATTCATCTGTTGATGGTCATGTAGGTTGCTTCCGAGATTTAAATATTACGAACTGTGCTGCTCTATCCATAGGTGTACACGGATCACTGTGACACAATGCCTTTAACTCTTTGTAGAATACATCTAGAAAAGGAATAGCTAGGTGATATAGAAGTTCTAGCTTCAGAGGCACCTCCGTGTTGATTTCCATAGTGGTTGTCCTAGATTACATTCCCACCAACAATGTAGAAGGTCCCTTCGTCTACACAGCCTCGCCAGTGTTTGTCCTTGGCTTCCTGGTGACAGGCATTCTTCCTGGGGTCAAGCAGAACCTCAGTGTTTAATTTGCATTTCTCTAGTGGTCACTGAAGTTGAACATCTTTTCATCTATGTATTGGCCATTTGTATTTCTCCTGAGAAGTACCTCTTCATTTGCCTGCCCACTTTATGAGGGGGCCTTTTATAATGGGGGTCTAACTTCTGAGTTCTCTGCGTATTCCAGTATTAGTCCCCCATTGAACTACAGCTGACAAAAATGTCTGTTTGTTGTTTTCTTTGCTGTCTAGAAGCTTTTTAAGCTGGTACAATCCTACAGATATTATTTCTTCTATAAATGAGGTCCTCTTCAGCAAGTCTTTGCCTACACGTATGACTTTGAAACTTTTGCCTATTTTATTTTCCAGGGGACTATGGGTTTCTGTTTTAATGTTTAGGTATTTGGACCATCTTGGTTTTAGTTTCATACACAGTGAGAGATATGAGTCTAGACTCAATCTGTTGCATGTTGACAGCCCGTTTTCCCAGCACTGTTTGCTAAAGAGGATCTCTTTCCTCCAGTGTATGTTTTGACCCCTTTAATAAAAAAATAAAATAAAATCAGTTGGATAAATGTGTCTAGGGTTGTTTCTATGCCTTCTGTTCTACTCCACTGATCCACACATCTGGCGTTTGTTTGTTGGTTTGTTTGGTTTTCCAATAACATGCCTTTCCTATCACTGTAATTGCGTAGCATAACTTGAAATCTACAACTCTGATGCCTTCTGCTCTGCTCTTGTTGCCCAAGACTGTTTTTTATCCTCAGTCTCTTCTGGTTCCATATGAATTTCAGGAATGTTTTCACCAGTTCTGTGAGGAATGATGTTGGTATTTTGATTAATATAATCAGTTTGGGGAGTACACAAATTTCGACAATGTTGTTTTTCCTATTCAGGAGGAGGGAATGCCTTTTCAGTTTCTGATGTCCTCTCTGAACTCCTTTTTCAGAATATTACAGTTTTCATGGTACATATCTTTTACTTCCTTGGTTAGGTTAAGTCTTAAGTGCATCTTGAGATGCACAGGGGTAGGGAGCAGCTTCATCTCTTTCCTAATTTTAGAGGGAAAGCTTTCAGATTTTCCCCATGTAATAAAATGCTGGCTGTTGGTTTATCATAATTAATTCTTAAGTATATAATTTTCCTTGGTGTTATTGTGAAAGATGTTGTTTTCCTAGTTTCTTTTTTTGTGAGTTCATTATTGATATACACGAATACTGTTGATTTTTTGTTGATTTGATATCCTGCTATATTGCTGGATTTCGTTATTAATTTTAGGAGTCTTTTGATAGAATTTCTGGATCTTCTGTGTAAATGATCATACCACGTGTAAATAATGATAATTTGACTTCTTACTTACCTGTATGTATCCCATTTATTTCTTCCTCTTGCCTGATTGTTCTGGTCATAGTAATAACTATTAATCTTCTAGATTATGGTGGTGTCTATTTTGGTTTTATATTTTTCATTTCTAATTTTATTGTCCTAGATCTTTTCTTTCCTGCTTTTCGTAATTTTTTTTCTTATTTTACTTTTTATGTATTTAGTACAGGATGTACAGGGTCTCACTACACAGATAGGACGCATAGCGACCCTCTTATTTTCAGCCTCCCAAGCTCTGGGATTACAGCTGTGTGCCACCACACCCAGTCTCAATCCCCATCTCAATGTGCTTTGGGGACAGGGCCAGCATGGCACACTGGGTCTGGAATTGAACCCCACTCCCTGAGTCTGCCTAAGCAGTCTTGTAGAAATTTTGGCTAAGGGCTTACCTATTTTGTTTGTTCTTTCAAAGAATCTGGTCTTCAGTTCATTAATTCTTTGTAATTTTTTTCAGTTTTAATTTCGCCCTCTGACCCCCTTTATGACTTTCCTCCTAGTAGATCTGGGTTTGGACCCCTCTCACTCTCCTTGTGGTGCACCATTGGGTTATTAATTTGAGCTCAGTGTGTTTTTCTAATTTGAGCCTTCATAGCAATAAATCACCATGTCCCACAGGTCATGGTGATATGTTGTACTACTAACTTTGTTGTTTTAGTCTATGAATTGTTTCATTTCTTCTGTGACCCATTGAGTGTTCAGGAGTGTGCTATCTGATTTCCCTCCTGGTGCTCTCTGACACAGGACTAAGCATGAGCTGGATTTATCTTTACAATACAGCTTTGCAGTAAGTACTCTCAAGGGTGCAGAGCCCCATCCCAGGCTGGCACTGCTGAGATGGGGAGTTCTGCCCTGCCCTGATGCTAACATCACACCCTTACATTGCAACAATGAAGATATAACTTACAGTGACTCTTCAGAACGATTAAGATGGAAAGTAGCCAAGACCTGGACAATCCATGACAAGCCGCCTTTCCATCCATGATGGCCCCTGGCGTGCTCTCCCCCTCCCTCTCCCTCTCCCTTTCTCCCTTTCTCTCTCTCTCTCTCTCTCTCTCTCTCTCTCTCTCTCTCTCTCTCTCTCTCTCTCTTTCTCTCTCTGAGGCTGGGAAGTCACACAGACCATAGGCACTGAGCACCAAGTGCCAGAATCTCCCCCTGCTCTGCTTCTACCAGCCACCAGCTCTGAACTCTGCTACCTCTCCAAGCTTCCATGTCCTCCCCATGCAGACAGAGGCAGCAATAAGAAGACAGAGAACTGGGGAGGGAGACAAGCCTGGGAGTGAAGTGCTCAGGTGATGCGGGCCACAGTGCAGTCCATTGGGTGGGAACATCCTTTGAGTTCTTGAAGCAATGATTCACCATTCTTGCTCTAGGATTTCACTCCTGATTCTCCATGTTCCAGTCTTGACTTGAAGAGGGGAAGGTTAAACAGGTACAGTGGGGGACACCTATAATCCCAGCACTAGGGAATGCTGAGGCAGGAGAATTGCAGGTTCAAGCCCAGCCTGGGCAACTTATTTAGTCCTGCTTCAAAATAAAAAAATTTGGCCAGTGAGATAGTTCAGCCATCTAAAGCACCTACTTAGGCAAGCTTAGACAAGTGTGCGGGGACCTAGGTTCAATCCCCAGCAAAACGTGCCATGCCAGCCCTGGCCCCAGGGAGGGCTGAGAAGGCCACAAAAAATAAAATAAAATAGAGTGGAATATGAAAGGAAAGGACTAAGGCATACCTCAGGATGAAGATGCTGGGTTCAATCCCCAGTAGTGCAACCAAACAAACAAACAAATAAATAAGTGGAAGATTATGTCTCCTCACTTAACCACACCTGTGTTCTATATCCTCTAAAAGCTTTGCACCGGAAGAAAGATTTTTTTTTCAACACCTTTGAAGAAGAATCTCTTCCCGCTTGAGTGCAGACACAGAAAGAATCCCCCACTGCATGGGGCCCAGACACTGCCAGGATAATGCCACTAACTGTCCCCTCACATCTTCTTCTGGACGAAGCTCCAGGCTTCTCACCCAGACCTCTGTAGCCCCCTTCCATACACAGAGAAGGCAACCATTTGCACCTATCAAACACGTTCCAAGTGTTCTCTGTGGAGAGCGAAAGGCTAGCTCCCATAGCAGGCTGCGCACCTGCTCCCATGCTTGCAGCTTTGGAAGGTTCAAGGAAATGCTATGAGAAAACAAATGAGATTTTATTGACATTGATATCATTGCTGGCTCTTGCTCTTCTCTCCACCTTCAAACAGAACTGGTATAATTTTAACTCTTCATGCATGGAAGCTCAAAACCACCCATAAATTACTAAACACAATGAAATGATTAGAAAAGTCATTGACTAGCCGGGCATGGTGGCGCATGCCTGTAATCCCAGCACTTGGGAGGCTGAGGCAGGAGGGTTGTTGTGAGTTCGAGACCAGCCTAAGCTACAAAGTGAGCTTAAGGCCAGCCTGAACTGCATAGTGAGACCCTGTCTCAAAAAGACAAAAAAAAAAAAAAAAAAGAAAAGAAAAGAAAAGTCATTGACTATAAGATTAACATATCAACAAAAGATCTTTGAGTGCATCTTAAGGCTTATTGAGAATATCAGAAAAATATATGCAAATGTAAAAGCAAAAAATCTAAGAAACTCTATGCGAAACACACAGAAAATTGATATTTTATTTAAATATATTAAAGGAAATACATTTTATAATCAGGTTAGGAATAGTTAATATCACAATGATTATCTGTAGATTTAATATAATTCTAAACAAAATTTCAGCAGGCTTATTTGAAGATCCTGATGAATGAGTTCTAAATTTCATTTGGTCCACAAAAAAAATAGAGTTAATCAGCAAGTTAGGCAAAGTTGAAGAAAATAAAATCAAGATCAGAGATCTGCTGTTTTTATGCATCAGCAACAAATAATTCAAACATGAAATTAAGGAAACAATTCCATTTACAACTTCATCAAGAGGGAAAGAGACTGACAGTTACTCAGAAGGCAAGCACTAGTGCTAACACATGACCCAGCAGGTCCCCTTCTAGGTGTATGCTCCAGAAATGAACACGTGCACTCACACGAAAGCGTATTCACACCAGATCTATTCTCAACAGCCAAAAGGCAGAAACAAGACAAATTTCCATCACCTGATGGACAGGTGAAAAGAGTATAGGGGGTGAGCTCTACAGACACTAGCATATTATGTAGGCAAGAAAAATGAAGTCTGCACACACTACAACAGAAATGAACCTTTGAAAATACTAAGCTAAATAGAAACCTGTCGAAGGCCTCACTGTATAATTCCACGTATATGAAATATTCAGGATCAAATGTATCAAAAAAAAAAAAAGCACCAGTGTCTCCTAGGGGTAGTCAGGAATATTGCTAATAGCTTCTTGTGTGCTGGCTATCACAAGGCTCACAGAGCTCAAGAATGTGCTAGAAACACCTGAACTTAAAGTGAAGAATTTTATGGCATGTGAAAAACATCTCAGTTTGAAGAAGCAAGGAAAAAACAGGATGCACACAAGTGCATAAATGCAAGGCGGGAGAGCCAGGTCCGGTCTGAAGAAGTGTGTGTAGGCTGTCTTCTCAGATGCCTGGAAGCCCCATCAGGCTCTAGGAGTTAAGATCTGGATACCTGGGTGTGTGCTGAAACCCCACATCCCTGCTCCCCGCTACTGTATTCTCGTTTCATGCTGAGCCTCTGTGAAAACAGCACTGATGGCGTTTCACAAATGCTCGTGTGTCTCTGTTCCTCAGCCCACAAGCCATGAATCGCTCTGTTAGTGTGCAAAAATACGACAGCTCCATCCCCCAGGGCTTGCGTGGGTGAAGCACACCCAGCACCCCAGGGAACACCTAGGAGGAAGCAGCAAATACCACAGCTGCTTCTCCAAGTGTCATCCCTCAGCCTGGCCTGCAGCAGAGGGATGCCGGGAAGGGAGGGGAGGAGCCGCAGTGGACGGCAGGGCCCCACTCGGAACGTCTGTATCAGGAGGTCTGCGGGTGCAGTGTGCAAATCCTGATACGTGGGCCTACCGTGTGACTGTTCTGGGAGGCTCTGAAGATTGCTATTGTAGTTCTGTATTGCACAGACTCTGAGCCTCACTCAGCCTGGACACCCCAGAGTCAGACCCCTTCGGAAGCCGTTCAAGCAGAGCGCAGCTTGTTCTCATCTCTTCATAGCGCAAAGACTTGGCGGGTCTGTTTCTCTTGAATGACGAAGATCCAAGGATTTAGGAGGCTTCACAAATTCTGGGGAAAACTTACCAGCTGTCGATGGCCTACGGGACAAAGCATGGGCCAGGAAGGTGGGCAAACCCCTCCAGAATCGTGGCTCGCCCCCCACAGAGTTACGTGGTGCCTTCCTCAGAGACACATTTCACACATCCCAAGCCCCTTGGCCAAAATGCTGGCGGGCTCTGATGATGTCGCAGACCTCTTGCATCACCCCATTCTGCCCTTGCCCACAAGGAAGCCAGCAGGCAAACACTTGGCCGTGAGCTGGTTTTCAAAGGCACTCTTCTCTGAGTGTCTGATACTGTAAATACACTCGGTAACCAAAGTTTTAAGAGGTAAACATTCCTTTGCAACTTTGATCCAATCATATTTGTTAAAAAAGCACAAAGAACTTTTCCAAGTCAGGGTCCTTACAGACACAATGACTGCTTTACATGGAATCATTTTTTTTAATCACCTGGAAAAACCTTAAACCACCTTGAGCCTGCTTGAGCGTTCTCAGAATCCTGAGTTACAGCTTCCAGTTTTCAGTAGCATCCCATCATGGATGCCCTTTCAGCTAATTAAAAATTATTTATAACACACTAATGAGGGGGGAAAGGAGGTTATCAAGGCCAGGTTCTTCAGCTGAGAGACTTCAAGCAATTAAAAGCCCAAAAGCCTAAGCAGTGCTGTATGTGTTCCTGATTTTGCTCTTGTCAAGCTATGCCAAACCCCATTCGCATTTGCCGAAAAGATTTAAAACACTGAGGAAGAGTGTGTATGTTTTAACATACTGCCATATTATCCTTTAGCCTTTGATCTTGTATATGTAGTCCTTCTTTTCCTGAAGAGAAAGCAGGGGTGGGTAATGGCTTTGACACCTACAAGCAGCACATAACACTCAGAATGGCGTGAGGGCAGGGACAGGGTTTGGTTTTCCCTCCGGACCCCCTGGTACACACTTGGCAACCAACCTGCATGCTTTATGCCTCAATCTGTTGCAGCAGGGCTGTCCTTTCAGTCACATCAGAGTGCTTGTTGTTCCTGCTCTTAAATTCCTGGGAGGAATATTTTACCTGGAGCAACACAATAAGCACTGCGATCAACGGCTGAACCGCTGCGATGACAGTATCTGTGTTCTCTCCTCCCTTATGGAGCCCCCACCGGCCAGGTCGAGTGCCTTGGGTCTCCAAGAGCTGGGCTGTAGAGTAGGTGGAGAAGCTGGGATAAATGAAGCCCATCCTTCCCTCCAGACTGGGCTGGGCTGCCATCCTGTGTCTGCTTTTATCACAGCCGCCTTGGCGACCCTTGGCGACTCTCTTCACAGACGAGCTGAGTGAACGTCCTCCACATAAGTCAAGTCTTAGGGCCAGTAATTTGGACAGAAAGCGAACCAGAAGTCCTACAGGTTTGCAGTGCAGACTCCTAGAGCCTTAGCTGCCTCCGTTGGAGGCACAGCGCATTCTGTGAACCTGCCCATCCAGCCACAGCCCCCTGTCCCTTGCCATGCAGGTGACAACCTGGTGCCATCCCCTTGGCTCTGCATGCATGGGCACTGATGGCACAGAGGGGACTGAGGACGACCAGCTTTCTTCCTGAGCATACTGCATCTGGCTTTCAGACCTGGCCAGCTTTTGAGCCTCATTTCCAGGAAGAAATAATCTCCTGGGAGGAGTGACTGCCGAGGTGCCGGGCAGGCCGTGTTGGAAGCACTTGATGCAGGATCTCAGTTAATCCTCACCGCAGTCCTGTGGAATAAGGCTGGTACTGAAAGCCAGCAGATCTCAAGTAAGCCCTGTGGATTCAACCCCTCTACCCACACTCGGCTCCAGATAAACCCCGTCTTAGCCCACTTCACACTCTTATTTACCTCCTCTTAGAGACTTTTAGACTTTAAAAGTCTCCACCTTGGGGGTGGGGCAGAGTTGCCTAGCAACCCAAGGGCAGCCCCTCAGCTCTGCCAATGACAAACACGCCCATCCTCTGGTTCTGGCCCCATCAGTACCGTACATCCTATCCTCAAGGACAAGTGTTGGTGACTCGTCCTCCTCTCTGCTGATCTGGCTGCATCATGAATAAACTTTTACAAAACTCAACATTTCAGTGATGAGTGTACTGCACAGCTGGCAAAACGCACCTGGGTCGGTAACAGTACAAGCTTACTTTACCACAGAGAGATCTGGGGCTCCGCGGAGTCAAGCAGCTTGCCCAAAGACACACAGCACGTAAGTGCAGAAGCCAGCCACTTGATCTGGTCCCTCCCCGAGCTTGTGTCATTGTTTGTGGAGACTCACAGCCCACCAGAGGCTCTCCTGGGTGTGCTGCCACAGAAGGAAGCCCACTGCACCATCTTCCCAGTCTCTATAATACACATGTTTATAAATATGTACACATTCTTTAATGCGTAATCTGATATACCATGGAATTAAATATGAGTAAACTCTATAAATGTAAGCAAAAACTGGTGCATAACTCAAAAGTGAAGAGATGGCAGGAAGCAGAGCCTACACCACATTGCACTTGGCCACAGGACATGCTACACCTTGGCTGTTCTCCCACACCACACCAGACACTTGAAAGCAGATGAAAGACAAGGAGACTCTGGCAGGGTGCTGGAAGCTAGGGTCGGCAGTGACCCCCAGATGGCGTATGATGAGGCAGAGGGAAGGTGAGGGTGTTGAAGGCTGCAGTTCAAGCACCCCCATAAACTCCTACTCTGGAGGTAACCAGCCTAGTCCTAGGAGAACTGTGTGAATACATCTTAGGGGTCTCCTCATCTCCTGATGAGCTCACCACCTATAAATTTGTTGCACAGGGTCCCAATTTCACCCCGAGTGTCATAGCAGCATACCCTATTCTGACCATGGCATGCTGTCAGAATTTGGACTCCATCCTCAGGAATACTGGATTCACTCAGGGCCAGTCACAGTTCTGCTATAATCAGTCATGCCCTTCCCTCCTCCTGGGAAGAGCTAGGGCCATGGCAGTTGCTAGAGACCTGGAAGTTGAGGCCCACACCTATAGGGGCCAATGGATGGGCTGAGTGGAACAGAAGAGGTGTGCCTCGTATGCATCAACAGGCTGGTGGAGCTGTGGGAGACTCCAGGTGAGTGTGAGCTTCCTGGAGGAGGAAGGAAGAGGCCCATCTAGGGCCACACTGACAAGCAGGACTTCAGGTACTGGAGTCAAGCCAGTATGTCCTTTAATAAGCACCTAATATGTGACCAATGCTATCTTTGCCATTGGAGGTGCATCTGTGACCAGCGAGGCCATCACTGACACCTCACGTGGAGGACAGAGAGCAAAGAGTAAGGTTTGTGGTGCACTAGGCGGTGAAGCCCTGGACAGGGATGAGCAAGAGCAGAGCCTAGGCACAGCACTGAAGGCAGCCCCAGGGGAGATGAGAGGCCAGAGCCGGAATGTCTCTTGCAAAGGCCCTCTACAGACAGCACAGGCCCAGGAAACAGCAGCGAGGCCAGGGCTGGGGCAGAGCAAGCACAGGAAAGGGGGATGGAGAAGCCGGCGGGAGCCATGGTAGGTGAGGCGCAGAGGAGGGCAGTGCTGTGCCTTGGATTCTGCACATGCATTCAGGCTGTGTGAGGAGAAAGGATGAAGGGGGAAGGGCCTCAGGAGGACCTCTGGGAGCCATGGCAGGGATCTGGCGGAGGCTGCAGTCTTGGGCCAGGGGAAGCCCCTCACCACCCACCTCTCCCAGCACCTGAGCCCGGCATGGGCACTGTCAGCTCAGGAAGCCCTGCCAGCTCCCCCCGGGAAAGGCCCGGGCTAGCGGAAAGAGACGTTCAGAACCCGCCAACCCTGCAATTACCGATAAGATGGATTCTTCTCCCTGACAGGGCGCAGGAGATACGGAGCCTGTTATTACCAAGGCCTAATTACAGCGTCTCGGGCTGCAGCGCTCCCTGCAAGAGAAATAACAGCGGTCTGCAAAGCGGGGCTAATTGTTCCCTCCTCCTCTCTCTTTCTTTTTGTTAGAAGCACTCAGTCGGCCTAAAATAATTACACATCTTCTCCCCCCAAGGGCTCTGAGACAAGCTTTCTCTCCTCCCAAGGCTGGAAATTCATCTCCCTAAATCTGAAATTGGCAGCAGGCCGCATGGACATTGGCACCAAGGTGGGGTGGCCCCGGGCAAGATGATTCTGCCTGGGCCTCTCTTTCCCGGGTCCCAGGCAAGGCATTGTCGCAGCACTGCCAACCGGAAGCCTCGGGCTCCCTGGCGGCTCTGCATGTGCCCTGCTGCCGGAAAGAATGACACAGGTTGATTTCCTGACCAGTGAAAGGGCCGGTCCCGAGGTGGCAAAGCACTTCTTGTGTCCCCGGGCTGGCAGACTCTAACTCCTGGTCCCTTTCATGTCACAGAGGCTCTTTCTAGAAGTGAAAGAGGTTCCATGTCGTAGTTCCCATACTACGTACCGCATGTGCAATGAGCAGTTGGTATCTGTTAGGTGAATGAGCTCTTAACCACATCTCACAACCCATCTGGACAAGAGAGGGCTGCAGTCCCCACTGTACAGAAACTAAAACCTGAGAGCACAGACCCTTTGCCCAACGTCACAGTGCATGGGGCTGAGTCCCTAGCACCCAGCAGACTGCTGCTGGCAGGACTATGAGCAGGCCTGGCTTCTCCATGAGGCGACATGGGGCCTGGACACCACGTTGCGAGGACAGCAAATGAGACTGCTTCTGTAATCTTCTGCGCCATCGCTGCTCAGACAAAGTCCCCATTTGGTGTCTGCCTCCCACCTTTAGTAAGGGAAAAGACAGACAGCAGCCTCTGCACATGTCCTAGAGTCTGTCTGGGTGGTTAGCCCTCATCTGTGGGGTGGGGTTTCCTCTTCCAACCTAGTGTGCCACACTTCCATTGCTTCAGTGGGAAGAGTGGACGTCTTACGAGGAAGTCCGAGCAGCAGTGCTGCACCACTGCGGTCATTCCTACCCCCGCCCAACGAAACTCAGACCTGGGCCCCAGCCTGATGGCCCTGGACATGGGACCCCCACCAAGGGCCACAGCTGAGTGAGATGTCAGGGAGCAGGGCTCTATGCAGCCTGACGTGTTAATGAGGGGGCTCCTGACAGCTCAGAGACCTGACATGTCTATTTTCAGGAAACAGAACACCTGGTTCCCAGCTCCGGCCTGCTCCTCTGCACCATCTGCCCAGCCCCAGCCCAGCCCAGCCCAGCCCAGCCCAGCCCGGTGGTGTTGGAGCCTGATAGATCGCCCTTCTGATATCTTTATTATTGCTTTGAAAGAGCCACTGGGCTCCTGACCCACCATCCCTTCCTGGAGAAACATTCCCCCAAGGCATTGAGATGTCGGCCAGGTTAGGAAGGTGACACCAGCAGCGGTTCCTGGCCAGAAGTCCCCCCTGTCACTGGGACATCACCATAAATTATGCCAGTGAAGTCCCAGGAGTCACAGAGGCTGTTTGTGCATCTCTTATGGAGGTCAGCTCCAGAGACACAGAAAATAAGGGCCTCCGAGAACAAGCAAGAAGTAAATTCCAAGGCCTTCCCCTCTACTTACACACACACACACACACACGCGCGCGCGCGCGCGCGCGCGTGGGCGGTGTAGGGAATTAAAGATAAAACAAGAGAGGCAAAACGTGGTGATGGTAGACGCTGGGTCAGGTACTGAGTGCAGTGCTGGGCGCTGGCCGTGCCGTGGTCTGGGATGCCACGTGTGAGCTCCCCCCATGTCCTGGAACACCTTGGCCACCAGGGATCAAAAATATTCCTCTAAATCAAACTGCATCTACAACTGAACATGCACAGACTTTTTTCTTTGTCGTTATCCCCTATACAATGTAGCATAACAGCTATTTACACAGAATTTTCCACATCATGATTCGCTGAACAATGCAGCCGAACAGCTATTTGCACAGCGCTTATGTTGTATTAAGCACTAGAAGTAATCTAGTGGCAATTTAAAGTATACCGGAAGAGGTGTACAGGTTACAAGCAAGCACTGCCCATTTTATAGAAAGGGACTGAGCCTCTGCAGCTTCTGGTATCCAGAGTGGTCCTGGAACAGGCCCTGTGGATGTGGAGGTCAGGGGTATACTTTGGGGACCATCATAGGTGAAAAGCAACGCTCGCTCCCCCAACATAGGCTCACTTCATCGTGTTGGGCATGAAAACTAAATATGACTCAGTAGATGCTGATGGAGGCTCAGGTAGGTCTCCACCCTTTCCCATATATTTTCTCCACATCCATCAAAGCAGGTCTTTGCCTCAGAGGAGGAGCTGAGTCTCTGAGACCCACCGTGGAGGCCATGGGATCAGAACCAGGAATGGCATATCTTATTCTTGGGGGTCTTTAGGCACTTCCTATGTCTCCCCAGAAGTTGCTTCTAAGTCTACCTGCCATACAGAACTGCATATGAATAAATATGGAACACACCTCCTACAGAACTTGATATAATCACTGCGTAGTTCACTATATCACACATTATGCTGTGATTCCTTACACATCACATAGATCATATACTATGCAAGATCCATGAGCCTTCTCTGTCCAAGGGGATTCAACTAACCTCAGACTAAAAATATTTTTAAATATTTGAATCCATGCTAAACATGTACAAAATTTTTTTTGTGTCCTTATACCCTAGACAATACTCCCCCAAGGAAAAAGAAAAAAGAAGAGGGGGAGGAGGAGAGGAGGAGAAGGAGAAGGAGGAGGAGGATAAAGAACAAGAAGGAGGAGGAAGAGAAAGAAGAAGGAGGAGGGGGAGGAGGAGGAAAAGGAGAAGGATGAGGAGAAGGAGAAAGAGAAGAAGAAGAAGAAAGAGGACGAAGAAAGAAGAGGAAGAAGAGGAGGAAGAGAAATTAAGATGTGTTTATGTACATGGACCAATCTGCAAGAAGGATGAAATCATTCTGTACTACAAATATGTGCTAATAAAAATTAAGAATTGAAAAAACAAGACAGTTTCTCTCTTTTATGAATGCTCTTTCTCAAGTTCTTCACAGGTCTTGTGTGACCCGGTTTTCTGTCAATGTAACAAAATACCCAAGACAATCAACTTTAAGAAGATTAAAGGTTCATTTTGTCTCATGGTTTAGGAGGTTCCAGTCCCTCGCTGACTGGCTGTGCTGCTGGAAAGGGACAAAAAGGAAAAGGCCAGGGTCCCACTGTGCCTCAGGGAAGGGGGAGCTCTTGTAAAATGGAGGCTGTAAAGGTGCAGAAAAGGAGAGGTTTTATCCCTCCATTCATTGCTTTAGTAACAGAAATGCTTCTCCTGTGCCATTGTGGTTCAGTGGCATTTAAATTTTAAAAGGGAGGAAGGGCTCACAGTTAATAATTTGCCTTGAATCAGTCTCACAGCATGCTGAGCTTGGGCCTTTTAGTGATGCTGGGACTGTTAAAGCACTGGTGTCCCTTAAAGAGGGGAAAAAGTGACCAAGACACAACCTGGGGGAGGACACCAAGCCTCAGGCTTTCTGAGGAACCTAGTCCCTGGCCTCCTCCATCCTCATCCAGTGCCCCAGTCCTCTTGCATGCTCGCTCCAGGAGCAGCCAGGCCCTGAGTCCCCACCTGCGCCATAGAACTCTCCCCCCTAGGAAAGCCTCTCTGGACAGTTTCAGGGGAAAGGACCTCTCTGTTAACAAACTGGAAGCTATTCCCCCTCCCCCCATCTTCTGGGCCCCAGGTCTACCGAACAGTCCCCCAGGGCTGCCCCTGCTCCATCTTGACTCATATTTTTTTAATAATTTTATTAAGAAACAAATAGCAGTGAGAGTTTCACAACCAATTACTATCACATTTTCAATAATTAATACATTGCATATTGTTGTCTTAGTGGCTATTCATTGTACAAGATGCAGACATGATATCCTGTCTCAAACACTATTAGAACAAACTTTTCTATTCATTGAATTAAGAGAATGGAGGCGTGTATCTACCCTATTTTGAGTATACAGATACAGAATGATCGTTCATTTCTATCCCACTTTTTTGGTTAATTTTGTCAGAGAAGGGAATCTTGACTCATACTGACAACTCAAGAGAAGCATCAAGTCAAAAGGTTAACTTTGCATGTGGGTTATATGAATAGAGATCTAATGTTCATAATACATGAGGTAACATCACCCTCTATGCTGGCATGTCCTCCCAATCTTGTGCCCGGCTCTAGGCCCTATCTGAAACATCCAAATGCATGCAGAGATAATGGTCAGCAGTGTGGGGAGCTATAGATGGAACCATCCTGCAAAGGAGAAAGTGGTTAGGGTCATGCAGCATGGAAAAGATTCAGACAATCTCAGTGCACACCTCTAATCTCCAGCACACAGAAAATAGGCAAAAGACCACAAAAATTTTGAGAGGAGATGAAAAGTACATAAAAGTAAACTCAAACATGAAGCTGAGGCAAGAGGCACAAGTTTGAGCCCAGTCCTGGCAATTTACCCATACAGCAAGACCCTGTCTCAAAATATTTTTTGTAAAAGGCCAAGTATATAGCTCAGTGTAAAGGTCTTGGTTTCGATCCTCAGTCTCTCTCTCTCTCTCTCTCTCTCTCTCTCTCTCTCTCTCTCTCTCTCTCTATCTCCATCTCACACACACACACAACAGATAAACTACTGTACAATCAAAGTGCATAATGAAGAATGTGGCAGATAGGACCAATCTCCCCCCCAAGAGCCACAGTTCTGCGAGCCTCAGATACAGCACAGGATGGGAATACAGTGGAAAGCCACTGAAGATCTTCACACTGGGACCCTTCAGTCTTCCTGAGCCATGCAGGAGACACCATCTCCCAGGTGCTCACCATTCTGCCAGCTGCCCTTTGGGCTTAGGCAGGCAGACAAGAGCTTTATTCTTTGGAATCAGTGACAGAAGAGGCCCAGGACATCAGGACATAGCAGGCAGGAAGCATGCCTTACTATCAACCAGCACAAGCCCCAGTGATATGGCTGTCCTCTGTCCACTCCCCACCAACATTAGCAGAAAGTAAGGACCTCTCACTGGGAAACCTGGATGAGCTTAGAGAAACCCCTTCTGATCTCAGAAATGGGAGAAGAGGCAGCACCAATGGCTCTGTTGTCTTGAGCCATGGTCCTGATTCAGGCAAGTCTATTACTGGTGGAGGCTGCCTGTGTGAGACAGAGAACAGAGAAGGCCTACATTGTTCACACACCCAGGCCAACCCTGAGTCTATGGTCAGCTGTGGAGCACACAAAATATCCCAGAAGTGAAAGCTGAGACCAACTTGGAAACATCCTGGGCTTTGTACACCCTCTGCTACAGACACACACACACACACACACACACACACACACACACCTGTCTTCTGCAGAAGACAGAAGCTGTATTTGCAAAGTATCTAAGCATGCTATCCAGCCAGCCACTGCATGACCTTTAGGCCAGCCAGACGCAGGGATGACCACTGGAAGTTAGATTTGAAAAGAAAAACTTGAGCACAGACAGCACTGTGTAGGGGACATAGATTTCATGTTTTAGCCAGAAAAGTTGCCGAGCAGAAGAGCAAACAAAATATCAACTACAATTGTCAAGCTGAAAAATGTCAGCCAACATTTTGGACCTAGCCTTTCAAGGTCAGCGAAGACTCAGGACATAGGAGAACCTGTGCTGCAATATCATGAGACTCAGGTGAGCTCCAAATTTTCTGAGCAAGGAGATTGTGGAGCCACAGAGGAAAGAGATTGAAGTTCTATAGTGTGCCTGGGGAGAGTCACATGAAGAAAAAACTTTCTCTCAGGCTCTCACAGAGAGCAATCTGGTCAAGCATTGG